>JAQIXA010001681.1:0-22785 GCA_034699045.1 Nanhermannia cf. coronata Gr-Ori-00579
TATCTTAAAATAGTAGAAGAATCCATTTTGTCTATTTTTTAATTTTTCAAATGCATAATCAGCTTTCGTAAATTACATTCGATAAATCTCGGTCCCAAAAATGCGATTTGGGGACCGAGATCAATTTTTGAAAGTTAGGTTCAGATCTGGGCAACCTTATCAAGATTAAAATCACCATAATTACGAAATTTAATTCGTCAAATAATCTTGACCAAAACCAAATCATTCTTATAACTTAAAATTTTGGTTGTCGTTAACAACATTTTTGAACTAATAAGAAATAAGAACCCTTATAATAAAATCACTCAAATCTTATGATAAGCTGACCAAAATGAGTCTTTTAAAACCAGAATCGAAAATCCAGATAGAATATCCAGAAGAAAAAAACTTTGCAGAATATGCTCTCAGAAAAAGCTCAGAATTCGCGGCCAAAGGTCGTCAAGAGTCTTTTGTAAGTTGAACCAAATACCCTGCCTATACATATTGCAAAAAAATGTCAAAAATTTTAATTTTTTTAATTTGTATCTTCAATAGTACAATTTAGAAACTGACAAAATCACCAAATTCTCCGAGTACAACGATCTGATAACCCACGTGGCCAAGTCATTTAATAAACGAGGTCTCAGAAAAGGTGATGTCGTCATTTATGCCTCTCAAGATGTCGGACATTTGTATTTCATAATAATCGGGATTTGGCGGGCAAATGGTGTAGTTCGCAGTATTTACCCAACTGAAAGCGTCGGTAATTAACCAATCCAAGACAAAAATTGACCTCTAGAGGTCAAGAATCTGAAATTACAAGAACTTATTTTCGAAAATAAATAACTAAACCAAGAATTCAGAGCTCTGGAAATTCAATTTTACGAAATAGAATCTAGTCCAAAATCTAGTTTTTCAAAATCTATGAATTTTTTTAGATCATGTTAAAAAAGCAATGGAGGATTGCGGTTGCAAATGGCTTATTTGCGATCCAGGAATGGCCAGAAATATGAAAAAAGCTTTCGGGGTCAAAGACATTTCTCATGAGATTTTAGTTGTTGGTGATAAAGTCGAAGGCTGTTCCTCAGTTCAAGATCTATTGTATTAAATTAACTAATTTAAAATCCTTTAATAAAATTTACAATAATTTATTCTATTCTACTTATAATATAGTAAAGAAACACAAGGAGCTGGAGCTGGTAACCTGTTCAAATCTTGAAATTTTAATTAAAATTTAATTTTGGAAATTTTTCAGAAATCCCAAGTATCAAAGTTGGATTAGATGATGTCAGTCTTATTATCCCAACAAGTGGGACAACTGGGCCTTGTAAAGGTACCCTTAAAAATTAAAATTATTATCTGTATTTATAGATATATTTTAACCAAAATTTTAAATATTTATTTAGAGGTAGTTTTAACACATAAAAATTTAATTTTCGGTTGTGAAATTCTCGACACGATCCCTTTCTCGACTGATATGACAAAACCGATCTTATGGTTTGGAAAAATTGCTCATGCTTCTGGCTTACTCTATCCACTGTACACGATGGTCAATGGACAGTACATTATGAGAGGTCCATTCAGTCCTCAGCTCTTATTTTCAAGTATTGAAAAACACAAAGTAAGTCATTTTATCAGAGGTCAAAACGTCAAAATTGAGTTTTTCAGGGCTAAATTAAAACTAGAAAACAAACTAAAACTGTTAAATTTCATTCTAGATTAAAACAATATTTATGCCGACTCCAATGCTAGTCCCCCTTCTAGAATATCAAGCCAAAAAATACGATTTAAAATCTCTCAAACACATCAACTGTGGAGGTGTCATCATAAACCGCAAATTCATCGATAATTTAAAGCAAAATTATCCATCAATTCAGACCATTTCAAATGTAAGCTCACAAATCTCAAATGACACAAAATATTATGCAAATCCTTAGTAAACTACTAATATAATAAGACTTTGTGTTTAATTTCACCCCTCTTTTGGTTGAATTTACCCCTATATATGTGGAAATCAACCAAAATAGGGATAAAATTAAATCGAAGCCTTTTTTAAATGACAGTTTTATGGCCAAACTGAATGCTCAATTATCATTGGACCTGTCGTACCAAATTTAGAGCAAAAAAGATCATTCTACGGTAATTTCACAATTTTATTTCTTCTCTAGTTCTGGATATTAATATTAAAAATAATTTTATACTACAGAATCCCCTAGCAAAAGTATAGGTAAACTTTTACCTGGAGTAAATGTACAAGTCCGTGATAAAGAGAATGGACAAAATGTCTTTTGGGATCATCAACATGGGGAAATCTACATTAAAAGTGATACAAATTTCAAAGAATACTATAATGATCCAGAGGTAATTAAATTTACTAAAAAAAATTGAAACAAAAACTCAAAAAAATAAATTCCAAAGGCTACAAACGAAGCAATTCAACCCGGAAATTGGTTCAAAAGTGGAGATTTCGGATACTTCGATGAAAGAGGCTTTATTTATATTCTGGACAGGTAATTAAATCCCCAAAAGTCTTGATTCTAATCACTAATTATTGATCTAAACCTAAAAATTACTTTTATTTATAAGAATTAAAGATCTGTTTACAACAACAATCGGAACTCCAGTAAGAAAACCTATACAAAAAAATCTCAAAAATCTCCAAAAAAATGATATTCTCAAAAATAATTTTTTCCCAAGATTTGTCCAGCAATTTTGGAAAATGTTTTGATGGATCATCCAGCAATTTTCGAGTGTTTAGTTCTGCCTGAACCATATGCTCCAGTAGGTGATCCTAGAGCTTTTGTCATCCTCAATGAAGGCTACGAACCATCTGAAGAACTCATCCAAGATATTCAGAAATTCTCTAAATGTATCCTAAAAATAATCTTAAAAGCCCTATTATATTTTACTTTTCTCAAATTTTTTTAATAATTTTTAAGCTAAATTAGCAGAAGAACATTATCTAACTGGCGGGATTTTTATTATAACTGACCTCCCCAAAAGTCAATCTGGAAAAAATTCTCGAAGACTTCTGGCCAATTATCAACCTTCAGAATCAGATGTGCTAAATTAAATCTACTGAAATTGTAATGACCAAATCCCAGATTTTAATAAAGATTCGATAAAAATCCTACGATTTAATACAAATTTGATAAAAATAAACACAAAATTTTGAACAATTTGACCTTATTTCTATCTGATTAATGATTATTTTGACATTCCACCACTTTACAGAATGACATTGACTAATATTCTAGCATTTAAATTAGGCATATACTTAATTCCAAACCCAAAGCACGTTCTATCAGTAAAATCTATACAAAAAAACCAAATAAAATGCCCATATTACCCGATTTAACCATTATCATTATTATGTGATCAAAATAAAAGCAAAATATCAACTCGTTATACTCGTAATCAAATAGATAATTTTTAAAAACTCGACTTTTTATCACTTTATTAGCTCTATTACATACTACTCGAGACAAAGAGCAAACAAAGGCAATATAATTTATTTAAAACAAAAACGTATTCAAAAATTTATAAATATTTACACAACTAAAAATAAAAGGTTTTTAATCCAAGAAAACAAAAAGTAAACACGAAAAGTCAATGCCTTTTTACGTATATATATTCTAGCCTCAAGTAAAGTATGGTAGATTGCAAAGTAAATACCAAAGTCATAAATTTCATTTTATTTACAATTTAATACCCAATTTATTGATCCCTTAAAACTTATGATTTATTTATGAAATCCGGAAGTTTAATCCAATAAAATACACAATAAAGTAAAGGTTCAAAAACTTGAAAAGAAAAATCGAAAATTTTAGCCAAAGTTAGGTTTTTCAGAACTGATTCAAACGAATAAAGTACACAACTAATAGTAAAATACATACCTATAATTAAATTCAAAAATCCTCAAAAAGAAATTTCAAAATTCTAATTTGATTCTGAAATAATTTTACTACCAACTTTTACTTGTCTCGAAATATTTCCCATGATAAACCTCATATAACTTTTGATTTCCCATATTATTTCGATGACAAAGGGTCCCCAAAAAGGACCCTTATTCCTTATGGACCTTTGTTTGCAATTTATTTCATTTTTTTTCTGACAACTCAAATTTATATTGACGAGCCCAGCCCATATTTATCAATATAATACTACTCAATGCAGTATACCCTACTAAAAGGCAAAAGGTAAATGAAATAGAAAAAGTGCGTGTAATCCTTGCTTAGAAATAGAAGCAAGTAATTTCAATTTCGATATGAAAAATGATTTTTTTTTTTGATTAATTGCCAAAAATGTTCAATAATGTCTTATTAGATGAGCCTTTTAAGGACCTTTAACCGCTACTAAGGCTAAGTATACGACCTTATGTAATTCTCCATGCATCATTGTACATACAATGATTTCGGTTACAATAATTAAATTAAATTAATGAATCCGTCAACTACCAAACAAAGGTAAATTGATCGTCAAGATCCACCAAAAAATTCGAAATATTGCATGCTCATTTCATACATACATTACATATGTCAAATGACATATGTCAAACTGAACAACAAATTAAAATATTCTGAGCAGGAAAAATACCTTTATAAACCATCTCAAATAGCTCTCAAAATTACAAGAAAACCTTACAACAATGTCAAAAAAGCCATAAATTTATTAATTTTCAAGTGAAAGTTATGTTATGTTATAAATAAATTATCCTGCTGGAGACAAAACAAAAACACTCATAAAATTCGACACAAATCATAGTCATTAAACTCATTAAAAAGCCAACAAAATTGTATAATATACAATTGTATAGCCTAGTCAAAATAAATAATATTCAGCTCTGAAAAAACCAAATTTTTACTGAATTTTGGCCCAAAAACAAGCACAATTAAGGATTTCAGAGCTGAACGAACCAGTAAAGAATAGACTCAAAAATCATCATTATAGTCAAAAATCATTAAATATCGAACCTATTTATCTAAAATAAATCTATGATTTTGCACCAAGTATTTCCAACTTAAATTGCAGAAAAACTAAAGAGCAGCTAACTACTGAATTGTAGTATACAAAAACAAGCAAAATTAATGATTTCAGAGCTGAATCAGTAAATAAATACTCATTTTTGTCATCAAAATTATCAAAATATTGAACCAATGTATCTTAAAATAAAAAAATTTATGACTTTAAACAAAATAGCAAGTTATTTCCAACCTGAATTATAGAAAAAATAGAGCAATTTTTTTACTAAATGCAAGCTACTTGCAGTTGTTACTCAATTCTTGTAGAAAATTACTAGGTAGGGTACTTTATATTAATATTCGACTCTATAAGTAATAATAGTCACTTACAAACTAACAAAAACAGTACCATAGTCATAGAATAGAATAGAATTAGAATAAAATAATCAGTTTCTCAGTTTTTGGCTATTCTACTCACATGAAAAAGTAAGAGCTTTATAGAGGTACCTACTTTAGGGGGAAATATATCTCTCTCAAAAAAAATACCCAAAAGAATCGATTCTCAAACTGAAATAGGGAAACAATATAAAAATACCTTATTCTATACATTAGGGCTTTATAAATAGATACTATAATCAAAATAATACACTGAAAATACTTTATATTTACAAGTATTAATAGACCCTTGAAGAACCCATTTGATTCTTAATCTTCCGAATATAAAATCACAAAAAAAAGCATAGCAAATTAACCCTCGAAATCGAAAAAAAAATTATCTTCAAGTCTCATCTATATAACTATGCATTTAAGATCTCTCTAACTCTCTCTTAAAAGTATCTCAAAGTCAAAATATTTGATCGAAATCTGAATAAGCAAAACCAGAACCAATTCAAAATACGTGCTCCGACTAGGAAATATACAAAATATACAAAATGACAAAAATAAATATATAAATTGTAATTTTACGACAAATTGCACAAACTTATTAATGCAGTATACTCCGTATATTTACTCATTTAGTTTTACTGGAAAATAAAAACACTTTCAGTTTACTATTATTATTATTATTATGAAAATGAGATCATTTTCTAAATATGATAATGATACAATTTTGCTTAATTATTCATACTTAAACTTAAGTTCGAGACACTTCAAAATTATCAAAAATCAAGCCTAAATATCCAAATCCAAAATTTAAAAAAATTTTTTTTATTAGACTGTATCCCTATCCCTGTATCCCTACACCAAATGATTCAACATAATATTTTAATTTCTCTATAAAAAAACAAGTAAAATTAAGGTTCTTTATTCAGCTCTTTTCCTCTAAAAATCCTACAAAAAGTCGATCATTTTCTAAAAATTGGGAATTTCTAAAATTTTGTATAATTTTTTACTTATAAACTGAATGCTAAAAATGCATATTTTCACCCAATTCTGTGCTAAAACTTGGCTAAAAATTTAAATTCTGCTGTCTTTTAACTTTGGCATAACCTATTATTAATTAATAATAAAACTAATCGTACCTACCTATTTACTGAATATACCATTAGGAACTTATAATTATTAATAAGTATGCACTAAAAAAATTATGCTTTTAAAAAAAGTCTAATTTCTTACATTTCAATATACTGGAATCCCCGATAAACAGGCTTTTTGAAAATAAACATGACACCATCAACTCTCTCCATTTCTTCTTCTACTTTTTTAGCTTTTTTATTTCTATTTTCCTTGTCCAAAGTCAAAGAAGTACGAGTAGTCGAAAAGCAATTAATCATTCATTTGATATCCTCAAAAAAAACCCTTCAACTTTCAACTTGAACTGCAAAAATCACAACATTATTACCAAAAACATAAAATACCCCTTAATACATATACAACTAAAGTACTCACTAATACCATTAGAATTGGAATGAAAACTATCGACTTAAATATAGGAAACTGATTTTAACATTGAACTTAACACTTGTCTAAAAACTCCAAAATAAATTGAAATATTCACCACAGATAAGATTAAAAAAACATCAGCAGTATTAGTAGTTAGTATGTATTATGTAGTAAGGATAAAATTACTTAAACTGAACCAGCAGCAATTTCACATGGTATAGAGAATAGAATAGAGAACCTTTCTATTCGAGACCAAAATCAAGACTAACTTTTACATCAATTTACAATTTGTATTCAACTGCTATCCTATACAGTATTCCCTATACTTATTTCCCCATTCACAAAATGAAGTATATTCTAGAGTCTTGGAATCTTGGCTCGATTCAATCCCTATAACTTTTACTAGTAGGTACCTTAAACCTATATTTTTATTCGGCTAATGCTAATATTATAGTTAAGTGTTAAGTCACATTTATTTTATACACATTTATTACTGAAATTCGAAGACTAAACAGTTGGATAAAAAGCAATTTTGTCAAAAAAAAATCACAATGAGATTTTTAGTCATATTTTACATTTAAAGTTGTACTCGAGTTTGAAATAGTGAATTAAAAATAGTAAATAAGATCTAATCTACAGTATAATCGCTTTAATCAGCTTCGAAAAACCAGATTTTGATAAGTCTTAAATGCAAAATAACTGAAAAACTGAAAAACTCACGCCAACCAAGATTTTCAGAACTCAATTTACCAAATAATAATACCTAATAACTAATAATTAATAAACTATAATAAATAAGGTAAAACAAGCTGCTAATAAAAAGAAATTAGGTAGGTATACCTATCTACTACCTAATAAGAATTGCAAAATCTTCAATTTTTATAAGTTGTCTAAATCCTAAAGTTGCAAAATAATAGAATCAGACTTTTTTGATTCTTGATATATAGAATATACACTAGATAATTTGCATATTTTTGGCTATTTTTTAAATAACTTTTTTTAAATTTTAAGCTCTATTCATAAATAAGTGTACAATCTGCAAAACAATTCCTATACAAGTAAAGTAGGTGTATTATGTAAAAAGGAAAAGACTAAAGAACAATAACATTTAAATATTTCATTTCATTAAACCTAACTACTAACTCTACAGACTACAGTTCCTGGCATAAATAATATAGAAATGTCCAGAGAATTGAAATTACTGCCAGACTAGAACTAGAATAGAATATTGGCCAAATGTCAAGATAGTAAAGTTCACCAGAATAATTTGAGCTGTACTTGCTGACAAGATAATAAAAAGTGAAATAAAAACAATTTTTATAATTTTTAATAGCCACAATGCAGATGCTCGTCAAAAAAAATCTCCAGCTGAAAACTCAAATTCTAAAAATATCAATGACTTTGCTCGAAAAATAAAATTAAAAAACCATACCTATTAAACCACTATTGTCTAGTCTAATAGATAGTCCATATAATAAATATACCTAACCTACTTAAAATATAAAAAATATAAACCTAAAAAGGTATTCAATTTCATTTATAATTTATCTGGATTTCCTGTTATACATTATTATTATTATACTCATTTTGAGGGTTTTTACTCTTTATTTTTGTCTCTTTATCTTTTGTACACTAAAATGGTCAATCATACATAATAATTATACGTGATACTTATATTAATTTCGTGTATATTTAAGCAAAATGTAAATAAGTACCCTACATAAAAGTTAAAGGAATAAGGAAAATTAAATCGATTATATTTCATGCATAAATTGCGGTCAAAATCTCAAAAACATAATTAAATACACTTAAATGTGCTTCAAATAATCTAGATTTTTACTTTTTAAAACCGCTAACGAAACAATCAGCAATTGATATAACAGGATTTCATATTTTTGCAAATATTCATAAGGTAGATATAACCTACTATTTCTATGAATCATACCAAAGCAAGTTTTAAAAAAAAAATTGGTAAAGAAATGATACAGATGTCCTTAAAATTTTAAAAAATTGATGATTTGAGTATTACTACATACCTACTTAGCTGCTATTTAAGTATATTTTGGTTATCATTTTTTCTAAATCTTTAAAAAACACCCTTTGCCCTTTACATAATAGACAAATAAATAGAAGTTCTCAACCCTTTGACTTCCAATTCCATATACAAAATACAAAAACCAAATTCAAAGAACCAGATAACTAGAAAAAAACCATTTGAAAGAATTTCAAAACGAGATAAGTATTAAGTATGTAAAGGTAAGCAAAAAGGGATTTGAAATTGAAATGAAGACAGAAATAAAAACTCTTCATTATGATTACTTACTACTAGTTGTGCGAGCGAAGCGAGCACTTTCTATTCAACTTTGCTTGCACTTTGTCCGTCTGTCTGTCTGTCTGTTTGCCAGAGGATAACTCGAGAACTACTGGACCGATCTTAACCAAACTTGGCATGAACCCCCATAGGATGGGGGTGTGCCATTTCGACAAAAAACCCAGGTGGTTCCACCCCTTGCGGTGCTGCGGACCATTTAAGGTTCCACCAGAACCGCAAAACATTTCGATAAAAATAACATTTCAATGCTTTGCTCGCACACTTAATAATCAACTTCTAGTGAGTTGATTAAAGCCTAGTATTTCTATATTTGAAAAAAATTTAAACACTTAACTCATACTTCAACTTCATACATAGTACCCTACTAATATATATTTAGATTATATTTAGGTCTAGTATACAAAAAATGAAAAAAAAAAGTTCAAACCCTACTTTTGCCTTTCCTTGTACTACTGTCTGTACTATTATGTATAGAATTTTGTAAGTTAGTTTTTATGCAATCCTTCTTGTATTTTCTATCCCTTTAAATTATAATAATATGTTCGTGTCTCTGACTCAGAAATTCCATCATGTTCTCTCTCTAGATCTTCTACTTGTAAATGGAAATGTAATACAAAACGAGGGGTTTGAGAACCTGAAAAGTTGAAAAATATCATGTAAAATTATAACTAGTTCAATTCAAAATGAAATAAAAGTCTCAACCCTTATGTAATACCTTATTTTAAACTGTATTTTATAGAAAAAGAGGGGCCCTTTGAACCTTAAAAACCTATTAAACAGATCCCTTGAAAAATCATTCGACCATCAGATCAGATTCTAATGTTCCTAACTAATTTAAAAGGATTTGTCAGAAAGTACAAAAAGATTTATAAGTTTCAAGTGAGCTGGTCCAGTTTTAAATCAGCTTTAAAACCTAAAAATTCTAAAATCAGAACATGAACTGCAAATGCAAATGCAATACAAGTTCGATTTTTGAAAATCGAACTAAAGATATGATAGTTTCTTAAATTCAAGTAGGAAAAACCCGATTTTGACCTTCATTTTACATGAAAAATTTAGAGTAATTTAGACAAAATGCTATTTGAACTATACTTTCTTGGAATATTCTAATATTTTGTTGATCTAAATATTTTGTCATAAATCATAAATATGCTAGTTTTCATTAAATTACCTAAGCACGTAGCATTATGTACTTGTACCAGTATAAAACATGGTTTTTGTTCTTGCTCATCATCCTAAATCCTATCTTAAAATCTAGTCATAAATAAATTATCATTTCCTGTTCTTTCCTTCCAAATATACAAATATAGGTACCTCTAATACTTATATAATATAAACCATATATGCACTCTAGAAAAAAGAATAATAATAATAATGTTGAACACGCCCTAAAACACAGTAAAATACGAAAAATAGTAACTTAAAAAACTGATTGTTTGCCAACTAGTATTACCAAGAAATAGACTTGAAAGGTTGAAAGTAAACCGAAAAAATAAATCTTGTAATTATTTTGAACACTATTTTTAATGACTCAATCTTGACCGAAAAGATAATTTAGAGGTTTCAGGATATTTATGAACTTCTGTTTAAGTATAGTTAGATAGTTTATGTTACAAGGATATTATAAATCAGATCAGATAGATTCTACTGATATTTTAGAATTTTTTCTAGAACCTAAAATAAATGGCAAAAATGAGCCCAGAGAGAGATAATAAATTTTTGACGAATATTTCTTTTTCCTTACCCCCATGGGGTTAGAGCATAAAACACAAAATATTTTGAAAAATATTCCTATATTTATTAGGCTTCTCTGATAATAATAAGAGTAATCTGTATGTCATGTACCCTAAAGTCCTAAACTAAACCATTTTTTATGAAATATTTTTGACTTAAAGTTCATATTGATACTTTTATTAAGCTTTCAATTTCAATTCCATCCATTCCAAATTTTTATAAACACAAATTTTGTCGCCAAAAAATAATAAATTAGGTATTTTAACTTAGGTAAGTCAAGAAATAAATAAATCCTACGTAACTAACTTCAACTAGTCGTAAAAGGATCCTTTTTTTTGCCATTTTTGGTCACATTTCCTTAGTTCAAATAAAACCTGAATTAGCATTTTGAAAACTTGAAATGGCTTTACTTATAATCTAGATTATTTGCTTTTTAATGATTGCCAATTTAAATGAAAAAACTAAAGCAAAAGATTGGTTATTATTATTTACCTAATAATAAAAGAATAAAGAATAATATGATACCTAATATGTACCTTATTTTAAAATTTTAGAATTTATAATTAGCTAATCCTGTAAAAATAGTTAGAACCAATCAGTACCAGTATGGATATGGATATGGGTAATAGATTATTTTGTTTTTGGGCAAAAATTGCCAATTGAAAGAGATTTCTTTTACGTATACGTATACGTTTGTTTATTGAAATGATTGAAAACTAGCTATATATAGATGAATTAATGATATGATTAGTTAGACAAATAAAATAAATTGCAAATCTGCCCTTTAAGGATTTAGTTAAAATATTAAAAATCTAAAAATTTGGTGCATGTATTCAACTGATTCATAATCTCTGACTTAAACTTAAAATACTACATATTACCTAATCTAATTAAGCAAATTAAAAATTCTGAGAGAGCAGAACTTACCCAGTCAATTATCCATTTTTAATTTTTAACTGCTTATACTTTTCATATCTTCGGCATAACCTTGTTTTGAAGTTCTTTTATTTATAGTTGTTAGAAAATGATGATAATGCTGATGATGTAAATTGATTCTGTAAGATGATCTCAAGAAGCAAATGGTCGACTTTTCTGCAAAATAATCAAAATAAAAAAGTTTAGCATATATTATATAATGCAAATACTCAATATTCCATGTGTCACCTGTCATATGTCATGTCTTAAATTAAAGAGCAAAATACAGACTTACTACTTATATTTTACATTCAGCTCTGAAACCCCAAATTTCTGCATAAATCCTAATTGTTATATCAAGGAAGGAATTTGGTTTTTCAGAGCTGAATTTTCAGAATCTAAAGACTAGAAACTAGAATCTTAAGACTTACCATAGTTCGATGATTGGACAAAAAATGTTAATTGATTGTGTGTGTGGGTGTCAAATTACAAGAAAAGTAGAATCATCAATAATTTGGGTTGAAATGCTGAAATATGACCTCAAGTACAAGGGGTCAAATTAATCAACAGGTAAGTTAAGTTTAATAACCCTCGTCAAGTCAAATTTAAAAAAAACGATAAAAATCTCTGATGATAGTTCAAGTTCAATGCACTTTACTGTCACTTTTTTACCCAGAATCTCAGCAAAGATGACAATTTGACCTTAAAACTGACACAATTACTGTAGTTTGGTTTATTATAGTTAAGTTAGATTAGGTTGAACTTTGACCTTTTAATTAAAAAGAAAAAATTATAAAATAAAATTTGTTGATGTTTAATGTTTTGGTTTTGAGTTTTGATTTTGACTTTTATTTGATTTTTGAATCCAGCTGATCTTCGCATAAACTATACAAAAATCTAAAGTTCTTTAAAAAAATTGAAATCGAATCACAATTTTTTTACATTTTGATTACAAATTACAATTAATTACAATTGCAGTTAACAATCACAATTACACCGGGATACTGAATACAATTTCAAGGATTATAGATGACCTCTGACCTACCGTTTAATTGGTGACATTTTGCTGTATTAAGTTAAGGTACTTTAAATATTGCTATTTATTTAGTCAATTTTAATCATAGGTTTTGTATTATTTAACTTCGAAGTTTGAAGACTAAAGCTCTGAAAGACCAAATTTAGCGCGGCCGTAATTTTTACAAAAACATGTTTGTTAAATGAGGTCAGAGTCTGGTTTTTCAGAGCTTTGAGTAATTGACATACAATATACCATTTAAAGAATAGATTTTTAACCAACCTAATCGAATTCTAAATTATAAAATTATACTCGTATTAAAGGATTATATTCATTTAACTTTAAAGTTCTGAAAGACCAGATTAGCACTCAATTTTACAAGAATCCACTTGTTAAAATTAAAATGAGGCCAAAGTCGAGTTTTTCAGAGCTCTGTTTATGATATAGAATGAAAAGAATTAGATAATTTAAACATTTTATTCGAATTTGAAAATTGAATACTTAGTTGACCTTGGACTTTAACTGCTATTAACCCCCCTAATATAATTCTAGATTCTAAATTAATATTATGATCATTAATATTTAACATTGTTATTTTTTTTATTAGACTTTTAGAAGGACAAGAAAAAATGGTGATCTGGATTTCTTTGAGGATGATTTGATGATCTTGGATTTGGATCCTTTTTTGTATGGTTTTTTATAATGTTATTACCTAATTACAATTTGCATTATCATTGTTTTATGTGCCTACTTTATAATATAGGTAATGTAGTTAATTATTTTCTTTTTTATATTCCAGATTCAAGAAGTCAGTACCTATCTATTTTTGTGATGGTGATGGTGACGAAACGCATAATCTAATGAAATTGGAGTTATTTTTCTTGTGGTTTACTATTATATACAACTTCCTTCAAATGATTTCATCAAGTACATATTTCGTAATCTAATCGTCAATTCTTCACTCTTCAACATAATAATAATAAGCAATGTTTGGCAGTTGAAGATATAATTTTTGTGATAATTTATTTTAGAGAAAATATTATTTAGAAATAATGTCAAGTTTATTGAAGAAGGTACTTGACCGAGAGAGTATTGTCAAGTCTAATCTTATTGATCGACTTATCGAAACAGTCAAAGAAATTCAACTGAAATATGCAGCTGAGCATGGACTTGTCCTAACTAACGATGAGATGACCAATAATTTATTATGGATTATAGAAGCAGTTTTTATACACGGTAATTATCAATACTAATCTTTTATATACAGTTTACAATGTTATCTAAAAGTCTGAAATTGCTGGAATCTTAGATGTGTAAAATACCAATCTAATTTTGTTAATTTCTATATTATTTTAGGTCTAAAAAATCCATTTTTGAAGTCGATAGCATTCGGTCATCGTGACAATATGATACCAGAGCCTAGTTTTTGGGAATATGTTTTAATTTACTGTCATCAAGAAGTTATTTTACAAATTAATTCATTAATTCATATCCACACTGATATTGGACGTTGTCGAGCTTGGTTACGATTAACATTAAACGATGGATTGTTAATTAGTTACCTCCAACTGATGCTCAGTGATAATCTAACTCTCAAGGAGTATTATAGACCAAATGCATTTCTAAGAGATTCAGATCGTTGTGATTTAATGGTAATAATTACTAATTAATTCTTTACTTTTAAATTAGTAAATGTTGGTATTTTGTAAAAATTTAAAATTGCTCTTTTTTTGTATTTTAGATTTCCTTTTTATCTGGTATTCAATCTTACGAGTTCAATTTAGCCTTCAAGTCAAGTATATTAAATGCCTGGAATTCGTATCCTTTAAGTTTGGTTGGCCTTTGGAATTCACCAAATGAGACTATATGTCAAGGGATCGATATAGCTTCAAATATGGACGATAAGGATTTGCAACAATTACCTCAGCTTACTACACAAACTCCACCAAAAGGTTTTTCAGTATTTGACCATCATCGAAAACCACCACTACTTGATGAAGATGAAGCCTTAAGAGTTATATTGGAATCTTCAGGTTCTCGTACAAGGTCATCAGGTGGTTCAACACCAAATAATAATTTATCAAGGGTTTCAAGTAGAAGAAATTCCGACTCTAAACAAGAACTACTTAATGTAAATATTCCAACTCCTTCGACTTCAACCTCACCGACAAATTATAATACAAATAATACAAACGATAAACAACGTGCCTCGACATCATCAACCAATAGTAATAATATCACGAATACCGCTAATAATATTAAAAAACTGACTGATACTACTGTAAATACAAATGTACCTGAAGATATAATCAGTACATCATCCATTATTAATATCAAAAGTGAATTGGACAGCAGCATAACAAAAAATTTAAAACCTTCATCGATTGAATCCGGAATTATTTTATCAGATGAAGCTTATACAACAAGACAAAATGAAGTCTCTTCAATATCAGCCGAATTGGATGAGGAAGATAGAAATAATTCAAGTAATATTAGTAATAAGCCAAGAAAGGATTTAATGTGTGAAAGTTTTTCAAGTGAGAACCTTAGTTATGAAGCTCTCTTTAATTCTTATGAGAAAAATAATCCACTTATTAATACAATGGCTAAATTCGACCAGCAAATAACCGCAACTTCCTCTGCTATTAATAACTTTAGATTAGAAGTTGAAAATTCCAGTTCTGTAAGTCAATTTTTTATATTTTTATTCATTTTACCAGGATATTTTTTTAAATTTCTATTTTACAAATAGGTTTCATCCGAAAAAGAGGTGTCAAGTACTGATTTCTTTGCTCAAATGGTAATTTTTACAATTTATAAAAAATTATAGGAAATTGACTTAAGGCCCTTAAAAAGTCTACAAAGTCTAAATTCTGATTATCAAATGGCCTTTTTACTCCCACAGATTAGGACGAGATTTCTTTAAGTACTCCACGTAGAGACTTGAAACTTTTTTTATTATATCCGTAGACACATTTTAAAGCTATTTTCGGAAAAAAATATTTATAAATGCTCAGGAACAATGTAGAAAAAAGCAAAAAAGATTAGAATTAATTTTTGCTTATCTTTTTTGCTTTTTTCTACATTGTTCCTGAGCATTTATAAATATTTTTTCCGCAAATAGCTTGAAAATGTGTCTACGGCGGACATAATAAAAAAAAGTTTCAAGTCTCTACGTGGAGTACTTAAAGAGATCTCGTCCTAATCTGTGGGAGTAAAAAGGCCATTTGATAACATTGGTCAGAATTTAGACTTCAGCAGGTGTATGTAAGATTAGCCTTAATAACAAATACAGTATATTTTTTGTCTTTTCTAGGATAAAGTGAATCAGTTTATAAAAGTTATTCCGAAAGAGACTGGATTATTTGGGCAAAATTACAAGTGTAAAAAATGTGATCGTCCAATTGGTATGATTTATGGACAGCCAAGGATTTGTTCATTTACCGGTTTTTATTTTTGTTCGGATTGCCATTTCAATGATGAATACCACATTCCTTCAAGAATTATTTTCAATTGGGATTTTAAAGTTTATCCAATTTCAAGAGACGCCAAAAATTTCCTTCAAGATGTACAAGATCAGCCAATTTTTAACTTAAATGAAGTCAATTCGAAAATTTATCAAGAAATTGAGGAGCTTAGAGAACTTAGGGACTTGAGAACAAAATTAAAACTTATCGCAAAATACTTGAAAACTTGTAAAGATCCTAAAATAATGAAAACATTTGAGAAGGATATCCAGTCAAAGCCTTATCTTTACGAAGAAAATCATCTCTATTCTTATAATGTAAGTAAATCAATATAGTCGTAACTTAATTGAGTTAAATATCTAGGTAGTAATTAACTAATTTTATTTACTTTATTTATTATAGGATCTTTTGCTCATTCCGAACAGATTTTTGGCAACATTGCTCATTAAGCTTATCTCTTTTGGTCAAACGCATATCCTGTCCTGTGATATTTGTAAATTGAAAGGTAGGTAATTTTAATATTAAACAAATGAATTTAAAAAAATTTCTATTCTTAAATCCATTTTTGAAAAACCTGATTTTACTTTCAATTTTCAATCATATAAGTCATTAGTGATTGAAATTGAGACAAAATTCTTGATATTTTAGAGCTAATTGTACCTATTATAATAGATGATAATTTTTTAATTTGAATGAATTATAAATGATCTTTTGTTTATTTACAGCCTTCATTTGTGAAATCTGCAAATCATCGAAATTGATATTTCCTTTTGATCTTGAGAATATATTTAAGGTAAATTTTTGTGTAGTTTTTGTGTATATCATAATTTTATTATAATTGAACAATAAATCTAATATGTATTTGGATTTATTTATTCTCATAATTTCAGTGTTCTCTCTGTGGTGCTGTATATCATAATAGTTGCATGAATAAATTGAAGCCCTGTCCTAGATGTGAGAGATTTCGACTACGAAAAGAAGAAGAATCGGAGAAAGATGATGATGAAAATTAATCCAGAATCTAAAACTAAAATCCCCATGTAATCCCAAATACTTATTATTATATTACTTACTTACTTATTTGATACAATCAACTACATTTTACAAAAAGTCAATTTATTGAATTTTTATTCATCTATAGGATCTAGATGTTTAGACTTCTATTCTATAGTACTTGTAGGTTAATTAGAATATATATTTTTTGCAAAAATGGACCAAGAGATAGATAATAGTAATAAATGAATTGCACTCTGAAAATTCGGGTTTGCGCAATCTATACCTATCGTACGAGTATCGTGGAAGGAATTGAACAGTCTACATTTTATTTTTATAGATCAAGACCAGCTAGCTAGAGAGAGAATTATATACTGGAAAGTCCTCTGAAATTCTGGATTGCTTTCTACTACCATACATAGTTATCCTTATAGGTTGGGATTCCTAACCTATAAGGATAGGTAATAGTAAAATTTGGTATGGTATCCAGAGATTGAACTTTTAAAAATCGCTCCGCTCCGCTCCGCTCTTTTTAAGTAAAAATTTTTTTCGCTCCGCTCTTTGATCGCTCTTTCAGTACTAAAATACTATAGTCTAAAAAATATTTAACACACATGTGCGAAAAATCGCCCTTTGATCGTTCTTCGCTCTTTGATCGCTCTTTTCGATCTTTGATCGCTCCGCTCCGCTCTTCGCTCTTTTAAAATTGCTCCGCTCCGCTCTTTCGCTCTTTGATCGCTCCGCTCGAAGCGAGAGCGATTTTTCGCTCTTCGCTCAGAGCGAGTTCAATCTCTGGTGGTATCCATACTTGGGTTTTTCAAACCCGAGAAATTGGATTTCAAGGATATATTTCAGTAGTACTTTTTGGTCTGTTCAAAACTTGACAACGTATATAAGCCTATTCTATTTTGTTCAAAGTTCTAGTACAGATAGAATATAAATTCTAAGCTTTCATAATACCTATCCTACTATAAGGACTAGTGCTTATTGTGTTCTGAATTCTGAAAGAAAAATTTTTTTTGCAGCTTTCACTTGAAATATAATACAGAATATAATACAAAATAATGTATACATAAAGTTGAGCATGTTATATTTTATATACTCACAAGTTAAGTATTAGTAGTAGTGGAAATCGGTTCGGACTTTTGATTTCTAGTTCAGAAATTATATGGTCTTTTGATCCTTTTTGCTCTTTCTGCTACTACATAGTACAGTCAGTATTTATTCCGCTCCCTTGATTTTTTTATACTAAATTTTGACCGATTCTATATTTATTGTGTAAAATATCACAGTTTTCAAGTTTTTTTTAAATATTTTTTGAGCTTATTTAAGTTTAAGTTGCTCAGCGGAATCATTCAGAATATTTTCGAATATTTATCTGTATTTGAAATATTTCAATATCTTGAAAGCTTTTTAAACACCAGCAGAATCGAGTTAGAAATTTGTGAAATTCACACCCTTAATTTCCTAAACTCATTCCTGTCACAAAAGTTTGTGATTCTGCTGTCAAGTGCTGGACAAAATGATATCTTGGATTTTGGACTGGACAAAATGATTTTTTTAAAAGCTCAATAATAAGACAATGGGTTGTGAAATGGGGAAAAGGGCCGAGTATAATTGATGGTAAATAATAATTAACTAACCTTATACATTTTTTATTTTATTGACTTTAATTTTTGTGGTTTATTTGCTCTTTTTTTCTATTTCTATTTTTAATTACAGTTCTGTTTCTCTGTCAAAAATATGGTATCTATGATTGGTGAGGAGGCGAGGAATTCGCTTGCTCGAAGAATGAATCTCCCGACTTTACCGATGGGTTCGTCTGTTGACACTGAGGATTTATCTATTTTGGTAATTTATTTTAATTTCTAAATATTTTTGTAGATTCATTAATCATTTACATTGTATTGCAAAATATTTTAAAGGCTATTTTAGTTGTAGTTTTACATTTAAAAGGGCTTCAAAAATCTATCAAAATCTTTCTAGTCTATTGTCTATTCTGTACATTAATTCAGCTATGAAAAATTCAACTTTGGACCTATTTTTCTTGTCTAAAGTCTAATTACTAATTTAATATGACTATGAGATGAATTTACTTGTAAAATTAAAGATACTTTTTATAGCTGAATTTAACTTAAAATAAATAGACTTTAGGAGCTGGTTTAATTTAATTCATGAAAATATCGTTAAGCCAAGACAAAGTTTTTATTCAAAATATTTAATAACTCTTCCATTTTTGATAACTTGATAAAAGTTATGGCTTTTTTAAGGGTGTTTTCTTTTAAAAACTCAAAGGATTTAATGAAAAATCCCAAAATATCGAGAAAAAATGATAATTTCAGTTAAAAATATGGTATTTTGTTTGTGCAAAAAGCTTTTAAATGGCAATTTTTATTTTGGCTAAAAATTCATTTCTCATATTTATTTTAGGTACAAGAGTTGAGAGAGCTGGGTTTTGATGCAATTAGATTTGTAAGTCTATCTACCTATATAGAAACTTATATTAATTACCTAATTAAAAAAAAACTAATTTTGAACTTTTTTATTTTATAGTCCAGTTATAGGACAGCAGCGAAATTAAGATATATTCAAAAGAAATCCAAATGTAAGTACCATATCATACCTTATTCAATTTTTAACCCTTTTTTATAAGATATGAAATTTTGAAGGTATATTTTTTATAGATTTAGAAAGTTTTTTATTTCTCAAATTGAAATCGATAATATATCTGTATATATGATATTGATATGATTATGAGGTGTTTATTATGCAAGATAGGTTGTTTGGTCAAAATCGGATCGATTTAAAAATATTTTTTTATATGATTATATGAGTAGGGGTTTAATCTTGATAGTAAATTTTTATATCTATATATCTCAAACTGATCTTTTTATAACTTTTTTTTATTTTATATTTTGTGCGTGTTCGATTGCAGTTATTTTGGTTGACATTTGGAATGTCATCGAGGCCGTACGAGATCATGGGCTTAATGCTGAAAACTCAATACTCACAGTGCCAAAGTTGGAAAGTCTTGTCATTTCCTTATACAGGTATCTAATTATAATTTAATTTAATTAATAAGAGTTAATTATATTTTTGTTTTTTAGCAATCTGAATAAAAGACTTCCACCACAAAGTCAAGTTGATGTTATGAATTGTTCGAGATATTTATTAAGTTGGCTCCTCATAGCTTATGATAGTGAAGGAAGTGGAAGGTTAAGAGTTTTCTCAGCAAAAATTGGTCTTGCTACTCTTTGTAATGGAAAATTGGTCGATAAATTAAGATGTAAGAAATCTACTCGTTCATTAGCTGTTAATTTTTGTAATAATTTCTCTGTTTGTTTGTAGATATTTTTTCACAAATTTCTGACACGAATGGTCATCTTGTTCTACCGAGATTCTCTGAATTTCTACAAGAAATTTTAGCGATACCTTCAATGGTAAATATTTTAGTTTTATGATGAGAACATTTTTTTGTGCGAGCGAAGCGAGCACTTACTATTCAACTTTGCTTTCACTTTGTCCGTCTGTCTGTCTGTATGTCTGTCTGTCCAGAGGATAACTCGAGAATTACTGGACCGATTTTAACCAAACTTGGCATGAAGGTGAAGGACCCCCATAGGGTCTCGGTGTGCTATTTCGACAAAAAACCCAGGTGGTCCAACCCCTTGCGGTACTGCGTACCCTTTTAAGGGTCCACCGGAACCGCAAAATTTTTTATTTGATAAAAATAACATTTCATAGCTTTGCTCGCACAATTAATAATCCCACTTCTAGTGAGTTGATTAAAGCCTAGTAAATATTTTGGTCAATTCAATTCTATTCATTTTTTAATTATAATATAGGTATTGGAAAGCCCAACGTTTGGATACACAGAAGGACTTTGTTCGACAATATTTGATGCTGGGGTATTTTTCTTTTAAATTTCATTATTTTCTGTTGTCTCTTTAATATATTTTTATTTCACTTTAATTTTACAGACCACCAAAATAAATATAAATAGTTTTCTAGATGTGATGCTAAGCGAACCTGGTTAGTTACGATTTTTCAAAGGGATTTTTTAGCCTGATTTATATTTTTTATTATTAGGTCCACCTTGTCTAATGTGGATGCCACTTTTAAGGTAGAGTTTAGAATTTTGTGGATGTAGTCTATAATTAAAATTTTATAATGTTGATTTTTAACAGTATAATGGCCAGTGTTGAAGAAGTCAACCATGGAATACAGTGCAATGTGTGTAAAGTTAAAAATATTCAAGGATTTCGATATAAATGTATCCAGTGTAGAAATTTTAATATTTGTCAAACCTGTTTCTGGCAAGGTAAGAGTCAAAATATGTAAATTTTTCTATTTTTAATAATCTATTTTTTTGATTTTGAAAAGGCAAAATCTCAGATAATCATAAAGTCGAGTAAGTTTGAAAAAAAAAATTTCGATTCTAGATCATGTAGGGTATCTAATTTTTTAATGGTTTTTTCAGACATGAAGTTAAAGAATATTCAAATAATGTAAGTTAAATCATATGACATTTTCTATAAGATTTCTTTTTAAATAATAATTTCTTTAATTTTATAGGGAAAGCTTGGTAAAAGTTTTAGAAATTCCTTTCGAAAGTCTATCTCCTGTGTCCCAGAAAAATCTCGCCGAATTCAAAGATACCCAGATCAAGAACGACCATTAAATTTGAGTCATATAGTGTAAGTTTTTTATAAATATTAATTTTTATATGGCTCTACTTACACTTACATTACTAATGTTACTAATATAAAAATATATCAACTGATGGGTTCGCTTATGGGCTTTTTTATGGTGTTTGGTATATCTAATTTTTTGGGCTTTTTTGGTCATTTATTTGGTAATTTTTAGGCCAGCTTCCCCTCTCCCACAACATAATGGTTTTCAACCGATATACAGCGAACCAATGGACGCCTATAATGACCAGAAAATGTTTGCCTTTGATATGATGCAAGTTGGACAGCAGCAGCAGCAGCAAGTTCATGGGTAATTTTTCTAAAAAAAATACTTAAAAAAACTAATTTTTTTTGCTTCATTTTGCTTTTTATTCGATAAAATTGCTTAGTATTCAATAGTCTTACAAATTCTCCAAAATAATAATAAATTGCAATGCAATATTCAGAAATTTCCAATTTCAAGTTCATAAACTTTTCTTTAAATAAATATCTATTAGCTGAAGTATCTTGCAAACTCAATCGCTTTTTAATTAAGAGTTTATTCTAATTGTGCGAGCGAAGCGAGCACTTACTATTCAACTTTGCTTGCACTATTCAACTTTGTCCGTCTGTCTGTTTGTCAGAGGATAACTCGAGAACTACTGGACCGATCTTAACCAAACTTGACATGAAGGACCCCCAAAGGGTCTCGGTGTGCCATTTCGACAAAAAACTCAGGTGGCACCACCCCTTGCGGTGCTGCGAACCCTTTAAGGTTCCACCGGAACCGCAAAATATTTTATTTGATAAAAATAACATTTCAATGCTTTGCTCG
>JAQIXA010001682.1:0-22775 GCA_034699045.1 Nanhermannia cf. coronata Gr-Ori-00579
AGTGAAATTAAAAAAATTAAAAAGTTTTATCCTTATAATAGTTTAGAATTAGTTCGAGTTTATACCTTTAATTTGTTGACATAATTGAGAAAGTTCAATGATTTCTCGATTTCAAAGTCCTTCTGACTTTTGACCTCGACCTCGGTTGCAATGCTTGACATATTAAACTTAAATATTTTTAAAACTAACCGTTTTAGTTTTCAGTTTTCAGTTTCAGTTCAGTAGTATTTTTTTTACTTTTTACCATAATTTTATTTTTTTACAAAAAAAAGAAAAAGACTGTATTTTTGAGTTTTCTGAAACCGCTCTTTGAGTTCAATTTAGGACTTTCCCTATAAATAATATCGTCGTATAAAAAAAAATAACATTATATCTAATTATATCTAATTATATCTAATTTCGGTTTTTGAAGTCATATCTCATAATATGAGGCATGTTTTTTTTTATTATTTATTAAAAATAACATGTCAAATTAAAGGTCAAGTGATAAAATTTCAAGCTAAATCGATTAATTTATTGAGATAAATATAGTGTATAAACAATGCTTTATAATGCTACATTACATAAAAAGGTAAATATTTACAAATCCACAAATAATCTCTAATAATTGGCACAAATAATTAGATAAATGACAAACATCAGTACAGAGTATAGAAATGATTAAAAATGGGACATCCTAATAACACCTGTTCCACTCTTGAATTAACTGATATCAAATATAAGACAAGGTTTTGAGATTATTGATTAGAAATGAGGGCAAATTTTAAACCTATAAAAAGCAATCAAATAATAATTGAAAGTGAATAAATCTGTTAAAATGTTCAAATTTTATTTTGTGCAAATTTTCTTAGCAATAGCAATTTTTGAGGTGACACGAGCTGATGAATTTCGACCTGGCAGTTTTGAGCAATGTGGCAGTAAAGGTCAAGTGATTTCTGTTGATATTCCAGGTTGCTCAAAATTTCCATGCGTAAGTTCTATACCTACAGATATATAAGTGTATCTATATCAAGTAACCTATATCAAGTATCTATATTAAGTAACCTATTTTAAAATCTTCATTTCTAAAGTACCTATAAAATTATAAAATTTAGGTCCTCAAAAAAGGATCTGATTATGAAATTGGCATAAATTTCAAAACCCGTAAGTAAAATTCATTTAAATTCAATCAGTCAAACTGAAAATGGTTCAAAACATTCTATTCCTTTGAACCTGAAATGTGTCATATATTTCTATGTAGTGCAAAAGAAGTATAGTTAATAGAGATTAGAGATTCCTAACCGAAAACCTTTCTTGTCTCAATTTCTCAGGAACTGAAATTGAAATGTAGTTTTTTGTCTCGTATAAAGATCACACAAGAAATAGAATGTGGAATAAGGAATCTACAAAAGCACATTATATATAAACTTGATGGTTAAAAATTTCAGATTTTTATCGTTAAATGGGATTTTAACCGCACAATATCACGGTTTTCAAAAATCGTAGTATTTTGAAAACCTTTGAAATTGATAAAAAAAATTTGTGTTTGGTTTGGTTGATCCTCTATAATAGAGTATTATACCTAAAAGGCTTTTACTTTTAGCCATGTGTTTGTCTATGATTCACATTTCAAGTTCCTGGGTTGGCATTTTCGTACGTTTTTTATGACATCTTAAATTTAAGATTACCTAATTATAAGATATTTTTAAATATATGATTTCTATAGTAAATTTTCCACGTAAAATAGGAACTCCTAAATTTAAGATTCTCATAAATTTAAGATAAGAGAAAAAAGCGTACGAAAATGCGGTCCCTGATCCCTACATAAAACCCATAAAATTGACCCTAAAATGACCTAATTCGGACAAAAAACCTGTCAAAATGAAGCCCCAACCCTGGTGGACCCGAATATAATGTCAAAAGTCCCAAAATTTGAGTCTAAGTGGGGACAAATTGGGCCAGACTAGAGTCCTTGGCCAAGACAAAGGACAGCTGATCCTTTCTCTAATAAAACTAGTAAAATTGGACAAAATTGCCCTATTTGACCCTTAAAACCCTAAGAGGAGGATGAAAGGACTTACCAGTGGTTCAGTTGAGTCTTCAGTTAATGTAAAAAGTTAATTAAAAAATTAAAAAAGGGCAAAAATCACTTGTAATTTTTTGATTTTTTCGAGAGAGTTATAAAGTACGTCTGGATCCGAGAGCTCGAGGAATTAAAGTGAGACGAGTCGATTTTTCAAGCCAAGCTTTTATGCACTATAGAATTAGAAAACGTATGACTCATAGAAAATCAAGCCAAATCTCGAGAACGTTCGAATCGAAATTATGAAATTTTTTTTAGTACAGTGAACTCTCGATATAACGTCACTTTTTTAAATTATTATCTATTATCTATGTGTAGTGTACAAACACTATTATAATCTCCAAAGATATTGTAAGAATGTGACCTTTTTAAGGGGTCAGACACAATTGAAATTGAGCAAAAAGTAGGATTTTTTGACGGAATTTCAATAGTTAAATGTTAGTAGAATGCCGTTATAGAGAGGTTTGTTGTAATTGTAATTGTGTTAGGTACCTACTTATAGAATGGTCATGTTTTAATCTAGGTAATTGCAATTAGTGCAATGTCATTTTACCTAACTAAAGATAATTTTACAGTGTTTAATGACAATGTAAGGACCCTTTTTTAAAAGGATTTTAAGATAAAATAAACGTTTGCTAAATATGCTCATTATCATTCCATTTTTTGACTTTTCCTATAGCTCGGAAAAACCAGATTTTAACCTCAATTTTGTAAATATGTATATTTACTTGTAAAATTAAGGATTTAAAATCGGTTTTACAGAACTGAATTAATGAACAGACCATCATTCTTCAAGGGTACTTACCTTTTAAAAATTAAATCGCTAGCACTAGCAATAATATAGATGAATTTTCTATAATTTTCCTATTAAGAAATCAAGTATTTTTGAATGAAATTAAGCCTTTTGTATACAAAGTAATAGTAATATTTTGTTTAAATTGAGGCAATTTACAGTAATAATTAGTGAAAAATTACAATTACCTACTTAAAAACTTGAAAAAGACTTCCTATAAACAGATCAAGCTTTGGAGTTCCTTTCTTTATCTTATTTGTTTTGTTTTGTATCCTACGATTTTTTTTTGATCTTTGGACTTGGACTCGAACTTTGAAGTTCAAATCTTGTTATTATGTAGTATTATGCTTATTAAAATAAAATTAGGCAATTTGATTATTATGCGTATTATTTATAATACTTGTCTAATTTTTTTTAAGACTAATAAATCTACTACCTATCTTTATCATTAAAATAACTAATTATTAATCAATGAAATCGCGAAATATGCCCTCCTACTAATAGAATAATAAGCGTAAAACACTATTTTTGCATTCTTTTTTTTTTTAAACAGACTGTCTTTAATAAAAATAAAAATATAAGGTTTATTTATAAAATACACGTAATAAAAAAAACTCTGAATAAAAAAATGTGATTATTTTTAAACATGGGATTTTTTATGTCTTAGAATTTCCATCGGGGTTAAGTTAAGATTCTTTTGGCAAATATCACAAAAATATGTTTTTGCATTCGTTTTTCCTCGAGAAGTGAACTCATCCTCCTGATCCTCGAATGCTTGAGAGTCTCGTGCATCTATTTAAATGAATAATAAATTAAATAATCTACTTGTTTATTTGCATCATCATTTGTACACGTACAAGGCTTGCTTGTACGAATATAATGTAGGTATTCAAGTATTGTATTATGTCTATTTAACTAATATAGATAAAAAAAAAGTTATTCAAACGAATAACCAAGTTCGAGCATGTATTATTTACATTTTATATAGAATATAGGCTACTCAATACTCGAATATAGAATTTTAAATGCTACTGCTACTGCTACTACCTAATAATGATGGTAAATGCATCTACAATCTACAATATAATAAACGAGTATTTTATGCAAAACTGCTAAATTGATGTACCTATGTATCGATTTTTTATACGAGTATCTACATTATAATTATAGGTACCTACTTTTTCCTGCAGTTAAAATTGAATTATAATAATAATATATAAACTAACCATTTGCGCTTTGCTTCTCTTTTTTACATTTTGCCTGATGCAAAAGTAAATTCAATGGCTCAGAATACATCATATCGATATCACAATAAGGGCAAGTCCATTCCTCTAACTCAGGTACGGAACCACATAGGCTATAGAAAGAGCAATAAAATAAAAATTGCTAGAGATTTCATTCTATACTGTAAAGATAAAAGTTTAAACGCATTTTAATGCTAATGTAAAAAGTTTAACAAACCTTGCATAAGTTAGATATGAAGTAAGGTTAATGCCTCCCTTAATATTGTTATGAGTAAATTCCCAAGATTTTTCAAATGGAGGATTTTCCTCTCGACTTGGTAATGAAGGTTTGTAATGTAAATTGTATAAGTGCTTTTGATCGGCTGCCAGGAGTCTCCTGACAGTATAAAATGTCTCACTTTGAAGAAATTTGACTAATCCTCGACTCAATTCACGACTTTTTCTAATATGATCTTTTGGCAATTCATCAGCTAAGGATAAGTAAAAGTAAAAAGCAAAAAATAAGTCACACAAACAAGTAGTAGGTAATTACTATTACCTAAGTTTAAATAAACAAAAAATATTTACTTTAGACTTTAGATTAGATTAGAGGTTACTTACTTTGAGATAGGCGTTCTGCCAATAATTGAGACCAACAATCCCTTAATTCCGTTGCAAGAATAATAACTGTTTTTATGTAAACAAAAAAAACAGTTAAAAAAAGAATATCCCTAAGTAGATATTGATTCTTAAAAATTAACATTATAAAGCAATATTACCTGTCCGAGCTGAAGGAGAATCAGTGAATTCAATTTCTAACCAAGAATCGAAAACGAAGCGAGTCAATGTTGGATCCGTGTCAATTGCATGACCAAATAAAAATAGGGTTTGGAGGGCAGGCATTCTTAAAGTATTCATTAAATATGGCTAAAATTAAATAAAGACAAAGAGAAAAATGTAGACATTTTAGCTATAAATGTAGGCATTAGATAAATAGGTTAATAAAGTTTACCTTATTTGTTTCAAGTAGATTTAAATAACAAACTAATTGATGTTTTGAGCTAACGTCTAATTTTGAAGCCATATGCGGGACTAGAATAATATCACTATCATTCAATCTTAATACTTTTGAACAATTGGCAAATATTGACATTGGATGTAGAACTGTAAATACAGATAAAAGAAAAAAAAATTATTAGGTAATTTGCTTAATGATCACGATTATTCATATGCTAGACTCCAATCCAAATTACCTGTAAATCCTTTCCCTCTTGTATGAAATAATTGCTCTGATGTTTCCTTTTTATGTTTATTATAATCATCTGCGATGCCAACGGAGGGATAAATCCCTGAAGTCAAAATCACTTTCAGCATCAATAAATCCTGATGTCCATATGCTGTGCTTTGATTAACTAAATCTTTAACTTGTCTATGATCATTTCTTATCCTAAAATCAACATCTCGAAGATCTAATTCATTATCTTCCTCGGCATCACCTTCTTCTGGATTATCACATTCGTAATTTGATATTTTTAAATATTTTCTTTTTCTTGGAGCTAGTAAATTATGTTCCCTCTTGATTGACTTGAGTTGTTTTAATTCTCCAAATCTCATAGCTCTCATTGCACTACTCTGAACTTCACCATCTTTCACATCTTTTAAAATACCAGAATCTTTTAGTAATGATTTAAATTGATGCCGAAGTTTAGTCATTTCATAAAATCTTTGCTCCTCAAAACCTCTCTTTTTACACCACTTTCTTGAATTTCCCGACTCTGCTTTTTCTTCGAGACAAACCAAAAATAATTTAAGCAATTTTTAATGTAAAAGCACGACCTAGTAATTAATGCACAGTACTATACTCTAGAGTACATTTTTTTGTATTTATATTGTCAATTAGTTTTTAATTCATGTCAAGTTAAAGCATATAAAAAAATACAATGTTAAAAGATAATTTATAAAGATTAACTGTTATAAAATAGATATATCAAATTAATATAAAATATTAATAATAAGTAATAAGTATTAAAGTACACTAAACTAGCAATTCTATTTAAAATAATTATTATGTCAAAAGGAAAAGTATAAATATGTATGAAAAAAGCTAATAGAATTAATGTTCAATTACAATAATATTAAATCCATAAAAGTGGGCAAAAGCAGCTCTAATAATCTGAGGGTTAAGGAGATAGGTCAAATATTCTTTGTTTAAAAGGTGAAGAGATGGATTTGTATTTGAGAAAGGATTGTTATGTTGAGGTAAAAGAAATGAAGCTAATGATATAGGAAAAATCAGATTAGACTCAATTGACATTCGATTATCTGATGGATGCATGAATGGGTCTCGCCTATTTAGTTGATTGAAATATTGATTTGTAGCTATAAGATAATTACTAACATTATCATTTCCATTTGGAGGATGACGAGCAGAAGTTGTACGAGTATTATATTCTCCAATATATATCATTTGTTGATCCCATATTACATAGGTGGATGCTTCTTCTCCAACTTTAGGTGGTGGATGGCCATAAAATGCAGGTAATGGAGGTCTTGGTCCATCAATTGGATCCAATTCCAGTGTAATCCCATAATCTTGACGTAGACGGGCAATAACTTCACCTGGATATGCTGATGCAAGATAACCTTGTGTTCCAATTGTGGCTAGTAGTGGTGGACCATCCTTTAGCACTTTAACAACAACTGCTACATACTGAAAAATATTTTGAAAATTTTCTAAGTTAAAAAACTTAAAAAAAATTGAGCAGGGGTTTGGGGTAGATGGTCATAATTAACTTTTTATTAAAAAAGCTCAAATTGGGGTAAGGTGAGACAGGACTTTTACTTGATTGTAAAAATAAAAAAACTTACCATTCTAATCGATTTCTCTCTTTCAGCATCTTCTTTTATAACAAAAAAGCTCAATGATCCATTAATTATCTCAAAACTAGTTGGTCTTCTTGGTGGAGCTAAATAAGATCCTGGAGGGCCAGCTTTATTAAGATCAAGCATTAAATCCATTAATTTTGCAGCTCCGATTTGATTATTTCGTGGCAAGTCAACAGCTGGAGATAAAAATGAAGTAGCAGATACAAAGATTGTATCCTGATCCTCGTCAAGAACATTTCTAATACTACCAACACAATAGATAATTATAAGATGAGCAGCATCATTAACTCCTTGGTGGTTGAAGCAACGAGGATTAGGGTCTGATGAATTTATACCATTTCTTGTTATTCCATAGAGAAAACATTCTAAAATATTAAATAATAATTAAATAAATAAAAAAATAAAAAAATTTATTTCACTTACGAAATGCAGAACAGATACGTACTGGAACTTTTATTCGATTTTCTGCATGAATCTTAGCAAAACATAATGTTCTAGTTGATCGTCCTTTGGTAGGTACATATAATACATTGTTGGTTCCAGGAATTCTAACACCTTGTCCTTGACCAACAGATAGACGGATAACATTTCTTTGAACTAGATCCCAAGCCCGATTCCAATCTTCAACTGAATTTCTAATAATTGGTGGCTCTCCATTTAAATCCGCAAGTCGAATTGATTCATCCCAGAAAAATGCTTTCATGTGAAATCTCATGCTACCTAAAATATAATAATAAAAGAAATAATTAAATATTAGTTGAAAGATAATAGAATAATAATAAATTCATTTTTTTATACCTGGAGCTATAATCTCTAATGTTGTAGAGAAAGTAATTTGTGATGGGAGTTTCCATACCGGTAGTACTTCAGCTGGTTGTTGTAGTTGTAGTTCAACTGGTGGTTGTTGTTGATTAATTATTTGTCTGAGTCTCTCGTTGTCCCGTCGTAGTTGTTGATTCTCATCTTCTAATTCTGATCTAGATCTTTTTGGAGGTGGAGGTAACCTAAATATGTAGGTAATAATAATAATAATTAATTAAATCATAATATATATAGGTATAAGTATATTACTTTTGTATAAAATATACACATACATATTATCATCAAGGTCTCTTAGAAGCGATTGAGATTCTGCTGGTGTTAAAGCTGGATCATTTGATAAAAGTTCAAATCTATACTCAATATCGGTCCCTTGAAAACTAAATTTGTCATTGTTTTTGATGACCATGCTCATACCACGACGTAGTTCTTTCCCTCCTATTCTTATAATTTTATCATGAGACTGTTTAAAAGAAAAGAAAGAAAAAAGGAGGCAAGTCAGGTATTTATTTAATTAGAATAATATTTAAATTAAAAATGCTCTAAAAATGGATAATACATACCATGCATCCAATCTTCCACTGGTCATTTCTTCTATATAAAATCGCATGACAGGCTGCTATCTCAACATTGTCAAAAATAATATGACAACAATGTCCTTTACTAGTCCCAATAATAGTCGTCTAAAATAAAAACAAAAAATGAAAATGAAAATATCCCATATACATATAAATAATAGGTACCTAATCTAATAATAAAAAAATGATGAAACTTACTATTTCTCGATTTAATAAATACTCGTTCTGAAATGGTCCACTAATCTTGATAATTTTCGCCATTGTTCTGGTGGCTGGGGATCAAGCTGATGGTAAGTTGACCGGGGAAGAGGAATATAATAATAGTGGAGCACTTTTCCCATTAATTAATTAATTAACTTTTATTAAATCTTTTAAAAAACACTCTTCTCTTTCTCAAAGTCAAAATCTAAGTTAAACAAGAACTGATTCAAAATGTTCAGCTTGCGTTCGTTTGGTGTTTTTAGTTAGCGCATGAATTAATATTTAATCTGTTACAAACTATTTTGAATACTATTCAAAATAGCTTGTTTATATTTTTATCTCCAGAACTAATTGGTGAAAAGTTGAATATTATGCAAGTAGGGTAAATGAGCCAACATTCTGATAAAATAAATGTAAGGAAAGAATATTGAATTAATAAGAGATAGGTACCTATAAGCCACTCACGATAAGCATTTAAAAGAGTAATTGGATCACCATGATCAGAATCTAAAGATTTTCTTGCAGCCTTAAAACACAAAATTTAGAAATTAGAAAAGCAAGTTGAATTTAAATTATTTAAATTTAAACTCACAACACAATCTTGATCCCGATGGGCATAATTTGTAAAGGGACTTTGTACACTTAAAGCTGATGCCAATGATAAAACAGAGTCAATCGAATCAAATATAACTCCCATTAAAAGGACTTTTCCGATGGTAACATCAACAGGTAATTGAGATAAAGTTTTTCCAATTGGAGTTAAATTTTCATCATCAGTTAGAGCACCTAAAAATATATTAAATTAAACAAAATTATTTTATGTAGTATAAACTAAAGATTTAGTTTATTGTAATAAGGTAAAATGTAATTACCTTGTTCTTTCAATCTCATAATTGAGCTTTCAACAGAATCCAATGACGGAGGTTCAATAAACCTAATAAATTTTTTATCTTTCTTGTAAAACACTAAAAAGGTATGTAATTATTAAAAAGATAAGTTTTAATACGGAAATTTTCTGCAGTCTGGTATTCCTATATATATCATTTGAAGCAAAAGTGAATCCAATGGAACTCGTTGAATTTCTGGAGTTGAGTAATCTGAATAAGAAAATAGATTTTGTGATCGAGATTTTACATAGGAAGTCACAACACATATAATCTTAAAATAAAAAAATAATATGATAATGATAATACCTTGCATCTGATCATAATCTTTTTCTGAAAATATTCTATAAGCAACTCCCGCTCCAGTCCTTCCGGCTCGCCCTTTCCTTTGCTCAGCACTAGCTTTACTTATCCAAAATTCTTTTAATCTTTGCATTTTACAGGTTGGGTCATATGCTAAAATGTATAATGTAAAAAGAAAAATAGATACAAAATTAAAAAAGGAATCATAAGATCAATAACTATACCTAATTTAAAAGCAAGGCTAATAATAAGTAACAAAAAAGTCAAATATAATGTAGATCTAATTTTTTGTAAGCTTACCCATTTCTTTTACTTTCCCACTATCCACAACAAATCGAATTCCGTCAATAGTAATACTTGTCTCCGCAATATTTGTTGATAATATGCATTTTCTTATACCTTCTGGTGGATAATCAAAAACTTTATCTTGATCATCAATTGAAAGCATACCTAAAATAGAGGTAAGGTTTATGAAATAGAAATAATATTATTTATATGCAATTAATATGAATGAAATTATCTTACTATGCAATGGTAAAATTATCCAACGATTATTTTGTGAAGCATAAAGTTTAGCAGCGTCCTCGACAATAGTAATTTCTTGTAGACCACTTAAAAACATAAGTACATCGCCTCGATCCTCAGCTATCAAAGAAATAAAAAGAAAGTTTAATGACAGTATTTTTAATAGATTCTAATAATATTTGTAATTTATTTACCAGCGAATTTATCATCAATTAATTGTAATATCCTTATAAATGGCCCAGGATCTAATTTGCCACTTTTAGTTTTCAAATCTCCGCTCATTGTACCTCTATAATGAGTTTTAATTGGAAATAATCTTCCTGGAACTTGAATAATGGGGGCTAAGCCTTGAAAGTAATTTTGAAATAATTCCGTATTGATCGTTGCTGACATGAGGATTATTTTGATGTCACTTCTTTGATATAAAAGACATTTTAATATCCCGAGCAAAAAATCTCCATGCAAATGTCTCTCGTGAATCTCGTCTAAAACAATTACATTGTAATAATTCAGCATGCTATCAGTACTAACCTATTTTAATATAAAAAAGTAGGCTACATTATAAATATAATTTTATGACATGATATTAAATTAATAAAGAATATACCTGTCTTAATAGCAATCCTTCTGTTAAAAAAACTATCTTTGTATGTTGAGTCTTACTCTTTTCAAATCTAATTTGATAACCAATTTCAGTACCAAATTCATTCAAAGTTTCAAATGCAACACGTTTACAAAGAGATATACAGGCTATTCTTCTGGGCTGGGTACAGGCTAAAAATTAATAATTAATTTATACTAGTGCACGATTAGTAATTAAAAAATTCGACTAAGGTATCTAGTATGTACCTATATTTGTATATCCAGCTTTTAAAAGATATTGAGGCAATTGAGTGCTTTTACCACAACCTGAAAATAAAAAAATGCAATTTTAATAAATCCTTAGATTTTAGGATTTAGGTTAGGATTCTAATAAATTGTATTATTAATTTTGTGTCTAAAAAAGTTCCGTTCTCACCTGTATCTCCAGCAATAATTAATACATTCGTTTCTTCAAGTTTCTGCAAAATTTCATCCCTTTATAAAAAAAAATATAAAATGAACTACGAATATTTAAAAAGAATTAGGCATTAATTTTCTTTATCTTTATAATACCGATGTCGAGATATCGGAAGAGCAGATTGAGTTTCACGAAGTTTCTTCATCTTTTTAAATCTCTCACCTTGTAGCAAATTCAGATGTAAAAGCATCATTTGAATAAAGTCTAAAATAACATTCTTGGGAACATTTCTCCTCACAATTTCTTGATCATCTTAAACATTAAAAAACCGACTTAAGCCAAGCCATATCTAATTATTATACATAATATTTTAATTTAATTTTTACCTGGAGTTAAATTGCTTATGAAGTCTTCAGCAGTTGAATATTTTAATTTAAAGGAGATCGTATGACTTTTTGAATATTCTTCAGGAATACAAACACCTCCAATATTCTTCATCTTACTGTCCTTTCCTTTGTAGCCACTGTCACCAAACCGTTTTTGAACACGATCATAAAATTTCCAAAAATCATCGTATTGTGTAGTACCTTTCTGAATTATATCTGAACTTCTAAAGAACATACGGTCAAAAAAACTCTTGTACTTTTTCATGTTAAATCCATCATCTTCTTGATCTTGTTCATCATCAGTCACTTGTTCCTTTTTAATCCTCACTTTACTATGCTTCTTATGTTTATGTTTAGACTTCCTATGGTATTCATCATCACTACTACTGCCTTGATATTTTGATGATCCCTGACTTTGTTGCTTATAAGGTTCTTCATCTTCATATCTTTCAGTTTTAATCTTTTTCCTTGGATTATATTCTGGTTCTGATGATGGACTTTTTCTTTTAGATTTCTTCTTATGATGGTGACTCCGATGATGAGACTTGGACGGTGACGGTGACCTTCCCATCTTATTCTTATGCACCAAAAATAATATCCAAAAATTCCGTTTCAGGTTTCAGGTTTCAGGGCTCATCAGTGTCGATACATCAAATCTTATGACATGCATAAGACATATTAGTCGCCAGGTCACATAGTCAGGTCACCAGGTACTACTATAATATAGAATCTAAAAATACAAAATTAATTCATTATTTGAAAAGTTGGTCTTAATTTGTACAAGTTACAAGTACATTATATATACAAAATCGGGTTTCTCAGAGCTGAATGAGGGAAACATCAGACTAATTTTATTTTAAAAACTATAAAATTACATGCACTTACCAATGATCACAGTAGGGTACAGAGTACCAGAGTCAGAGTAAATGAAATTGAGTAAACCGCCTGAGCTGAGCTTTCTTATTATTCAGTCGAAGTTTTACCACCTGCAAAGGCAATAATAGAAGAGAGGTCAAATGTCAAGTCAAAAGTTGACAACTTATGACGATGACACCAGCAGACAACAATTACAATTTAATTAAAAATGTCAATTATTAAAAATTATGATTTTGATTTTTGACTGAAATCCTATTTTTTCCTAATTTTTATTTTTTAAATTCTTATACTATACACTGTACACTATACAGTGCCTGTACTTACCGGTATATATTTTAAATCAAAGATTTGTTTTTGATTTTGATTTTTGATCATTCATACTTTTGATTTTTGATGTTTGGTTTTTTGACAAATTTTTGACCTTTTCTAGTAATAAAAGGTCAAATGAAGGTCATATAGAAGTATTGGGTCAACTGACAAGTGATTTAATAAAATAGTCATTTTAAATCATCAATAAAATATATAGTTCCAAGTGTCAAATAGAATATTAGGTACTTACTTTACTTGATTGGATAAAATTTTTGGTCAATCAATCGAAAATCTGATGTAAAAAATATAATTTTATGTCAACATTTTAATAAATATTTAACTAACTAACTTTAAAATAATGCTGCCTCGTCATACACTCGCCAGATTGCTACAAAATAAGGTAATTACTTAATGTACTTCTAATCCTATGCCCTACACATTTAACTTTGACCTTTGACCCTTTAAAATAATGTATGTTTAGGAGTAAGGCTAGTCTAGGGTCTAGAGTCTATGGAGCTTTACGATGCAAAGTATATTAATAATTAATATTCATTTTTAGTAAAATCATAATTATGTACCTATGTAGTGTAGATGTAGATATTAAATGAAATTAATATGAATGAATGATCTAATCTAAAACGCAAGTCAAAAAACTTTTAATTAAGTCAAAAACAATTTGTAATTTTTTATTTTTCTTATCATTTTGCATTTTGCAGATCGAAATCCAGAATATACTGAAGCTTCAGCGACTTTCTTCTTCTTCTTCACCACTATCTGATAGTAAAAGAGGTATGATAAAAATATAAATAGCTAAGTACCCTACCTAATAGAATTTTGATCTTTCTAACTTTCTAACAAGATAATCAATTAAGTTAAATATCACTAATTACTAATTAACAGTGTGTATGGATTTTTTAAGTAGGTACGTATGTAGGTACATTAGGTAGGAATATACTAAAATCTTAAAGTTAGGCACCTAACTCCTTACCCTATCTAAATGTTAAATTGATTAGTGGTAATCTTTTCTTAACTCATAGTTTCAATTTTGAAAATCTATACATTTTCTAAATTAAAATCAAAATCAAACGAATGGAAATGGAAATGGAAAGCTAGATTTCAAATTGAAAATTAAGGATTTCTTGTTCTAAATTAAACTGTTCTAAAGAGGATTTTTATTTTCAAAGATCATAGTTCGTTCAAAGGTAAAAAATTATTATGAATCTTGTCTTTTTTGATAGATACACTCTGGCCCATAATTCCTAAGGTAGTTGTTAGTGGTGTAGTTACAGTTAGATATAGGCATCAGTATCAGGCACTTGCTTCACTATATATTTAATTATGAATAGTTAAAGTTAAAGTATATTAGTTTACAGTATTTTTACTCATGAAAACAAGGTATGTAAATGTAATTTAGCTTAGCTTTGCTCAGCTTTTTTGTATACCTTTATTTAATGTAATTCAACAACGAGATCTAGATAAATGGCATTTTTTGAAAAATATAAGTAGGTACTCTACGTAAAGTTTAGTTATAAAAATTACAATTGAACACGAACACATTTGCGTCATTCTAGTTCTCGATTTTAAATAAATGCTTAAGTATAAATATGTATAATAATAATATACATAGGTAGGTAGAAGATTTGTATGTATGTACATGAGCAAGAATTATAGATTAATTATCTACTCACAGTTTTTTAATAGAATAGGTATATAATAATAGAATAGAATAGAATAGATCATTGTAAAAAAATTCCTAGACTAATTTTTTTGCCTTGATAGGACACACAGGACAATACGAGTATTTATTTTAGTAGTTAAAGTACCCTACAGCTACAGCACAAAAGTACTTTTAACGTTAGTAATAATTTTTTCATAATCATGCTAATGTATCTTCAAAGTTCATGCTCAGTTCATGGACGAAATACCAAAAAAAATGAATTATTATGTTGTGTACTGTGTACCTATATAAAATTAGAACACTGTAATGTTCATTGTACAGTACATGTATTTATCCATAAAATTCAACTCGAGATTATAGATTAGGTAATTTTGAAAATAGACTAGGATAGGACTAGTGACTAGACATCAATTCAATTGAATGTCTATAGTTATACTTTTTTGCATTTATATATGTAACAGTTGCCAATTTATCAGTATAAAACATTATTATATAAGTAATGTGTCAGTTTTTTTAGCCCAATATGGCTCAAAATCGATTGATAATTTAATGGTTTTCCTAGTTTTTATCTACTATTTCTCTGTTCTTTCACACACCTTTTTCATTATGCATTTTAGTAGCATTTTAAATATCAAATGTAGTTAGGCCTAACCTAAATAAAAGTACCCTGTCCTGGTCCTGTATTTTATATCGGCAATAAGCACATTAAATTATTCTGTATCCTACAATACCTATATACTTTAATCTCTAGCATCTTTTTCCATTTGAGTTTTAACGAACTAAAATTAATTTCGAGTTACCTTTAATTCAATTTTTTCTATCTTTAAGTTTTAGCAAATTTTTATCAAAGCTCTTGGATCTTACAGAATATTAAACATCTTTTACTGTTTCCATACTATATTTAAATATTGTACATTTTACTAATCCTTATGAACTTATTAAACCATTATTAATTGTTTGATTTGAATATTGAAACCTGTTAAATATCTAAATATCATAGAAAGTTTGGTTATGATTCGTAATGGGAATAGTTTTTGGTGTATGTACTCAGGAAAATGGGAATATTGAGAATAACAAAAACACCGTATCTTGTTGTCCTTGTGTAGTAAGTTAACCATTATATTTGATATTTTTTGTATTTTCAGAATCAATATTAAAACTACATAAAAAGACTCATATTAAAAGCATCAGATTTATTAGTAAAAATATTTTTGACCAGCAGAAGAAAAATAGTATAAATACGGCAATGGATTTCGACTTACTTGTAATTGGAGGAGGATCTGGAGGTAAAAAATTATTCAAAATACAAATTATGATTATTATTTATGATTATTATTTAATAGGCCTAGCTGCAGCTAAAGAAGCAGCCAAATTAGGTGGTAAAGTTGCTCTGTGTGATTTTGTAAAACCATCTCCAGGTAAAATTTATATTTCAAACGTAAACTTTTTTTTTCTATTTTAATTATAACTAGCTAGGTCTCATAATTTTAATAATTTTTAAGGTGGAACATCTTGGGGTCTTGGAGGCACTTGTGTTAATGTTGGATGTAATTTTTTTAAATTATTAATTTAATATTTGCATTTTTTACAATAATATTTTGTATTAGGTATTCCTAAAAAGCTGATGCACCAAGCTTCTTTACTCGGTCAAGCCATCAAAGATTCTGAAAAGTTTGGTTGGAATGTTCCTGAAGGTTTGAAAAATCTTTTTAATTTATGAAAATGAAAGAATGTTAAACTTGATTCACCTATAAATCTTTTCTTTTAGGCCAAATTGATTGGGACAAAATGATAAGTTCAATTCAGGACTATGTAAGCAGTAATATAATATTGTTTAAATTCCTTTTTGAAAAGAAAGATCTTAATGTAGGTACCTATTTATTTTTTATCAAATTAGATTGCATCTTTAAATTGGGGATATCGTGTTACTCTTAAAAAGGCTGATGTTTCTTATTACAATGCATTTGCAGAATTCGTTGATAAGAATACTGTTCAAGTAGAAATAAAAATAACTTTTTGCAAGCAAATCTATTAAAATTAAATTTTTTTTAGTTAACTAGTAAAACTGGAACTGAAACAATTAGAGCGAAAGATATTTTAATTGCAATTGGTATGATTACCTAACTGATAATTCATAATAATAGTATAGAGTAATAATAAATAATATTTTATTTGTTTAACTTTTAAAGGCGGCAGGCCAAAATATCCTGATATACCTGGAATAGAATACGCGATTACTTCTGATGACATTTTTTCGCTTCCACATCAACCAGGCAAAATTTTATTTGTTGGAGCATCTTATATTGCTTTAGAATGTAGTGGTTTTTTGGGAGGTCTTGGTTTCGATACTTCTGTCATGGTTCGTTCTATTCTCTTACGGTAAGTGTTTCTTACTAGTGCTCATCTATATTTTAAAGATCTTTAGTGTGAGTTTTTAGCATAGTAAACGTATTTTATAAACGTGGATATATTTTATCTATCTAGTGGATTTGATCGACAAATGGCTGAACTTGTTGGTGAAAATTTAGAAGAACATAATGTAAAGTTTATTAGAGGATATGTTCCAACATCTATAGAAAAACTAGAAGATGGAAATCCACCAAGGTAGATTATCAGTCAGTCCATATTTAAGTTATAGAGTTTAGATATTTACTTTAATCAAAAACGTATTTTAGACTTTTAGTTACTGCAAAAGAAACAAATGGCAGTGAAATTATAAGTAAGTTTTTTAATAATGTACCTACTTCATTTCATGTGAATATATTTACAGTATTATTTTTATTTTTGAACATTTTTAGAAGAAGAATTCAATACTGTTGTGTTTGCAGTTGGAAGACATCCAATAACAGCTGATATTAGTATTACTATACATTAATTATAATAATGATATTATTTTAATAATTCTACTCCTATTCAAATGCGGTTTTAATCTTTTGTGTAATTTTTCATATGCAGAATTGCCTAATGCCGGAATTAAATCCAATCCTACGTAATTAATAATATTAGTAAATAAGTTGATTTAAAGTTCAAAATCATGTTATTTTATAGGACTGGTAAAATTATTACAAATGAAGGAGAACAAACTAACGTCAAAAATATATTTGCAATTGGAGATGTGGCAGAGAACAGACCAGAATTAACACCCACAGCCATTCAAGGTAAAAAATATAGTTCTGTGAATACCTACCATAAATATAATATGTATAAGTTAAGACAATTAAAATCCGTGACTAATTAATGCTCAACTATATAAAATTTGATTTAGCTGGAGTTTTACTAGCAAGGGTATAATATAAAATTTAATCCACCATTGAATATTTGATTAACTTTTATGTATTTCCTAGAGACTTTTTGGCGGAAATGTTGTATTAGTCGATTATGATAATGTTCCCACAACAGTTTTTACACCTTTTGAATATGGATGTGTTGGATTATCAGAGGAAAAAGCAGTTGAAACTTATGGAGCAGAAGATCTAGAAGTCTATCATTCAAATTTCCAACCTCTTGAGTGCACAGTACCAAAACGAGCTGAAAATAAATGCTATGCAAAATTAATATGTGTCAAATCTGAAAATGAACAAGTTGTCGGTTTTCATTACCTCGGACCAAATGCTGGTGAAGTGACTCAAGGTAACTACAAAATTCAAAATGAATAATTTCAAAGATTTTGATACTTGAATTTTGTTATCAAGGTTTTGCATTAGCGATCCGATTGAAGGCCAAAAAGGAGGATTTTGATGCAGTTATTGGTATTCATCCAACTTGTGCTGAATTATTTACAACGCTTAAAATTACTAAATCATCTGGTAAGAATTTCTAAGGATAATGCATCGTATATCGATTGTTTAAATATAAATTAGCACTATTTGCGCTAAATAGTTAAATCGAAAAAATATTTTTATTAATTTGTATTTAATTTGTATGATTAATTTTTATTAATAGGTGAGCCGGCTATTAAGACAGGCTGCTGAGGTTAAATCGTATACAGTTTAAAAAATTGATTTCAATTTGAAACTGTATACAAATTATCTTGGATTCAACATAAAAGATGGACTTTTCCGAGTTCATTTCATGACAACTTTATCTTAAACCTAGTTTTTAGGTGGTTAAAGTTTGATATTATTGTTGTTTTCAAACAAAAGTACTTACCTAATCTAAAGTAGCTATTCTAATCAACTCAATTTCATTACGAATCTCAAAAATATTAAATATGCTAATATTATCTACAAGTCACAAACAAGTATAATACCGATATTCTGAATCTAGTCTTAAATTGTTATCTTCATTTTGCTACCAACTCTGATTAACTAAAAGTATAAATTGACTAGAGTATAAATTTGTGTTTAGACTCATAATAATATGTGCTATGTGAATTAATTACCTACTGGAATATAATATAATTATCACGATTAATTATTATGAATACTTTATGAATTTCTTATTAATAAAGTAAGAAGCTAAAAGTGACTTTAAAAGAAAGAAATTGATTTGAAACTTTTTTCCTAAGGCCCTTCACTCTCTTTTAGGTATCTTTTAGGTATTATTAGTAAGCTAGATAGCTAGCTGTACATAGCCGACAGGCTCCACAGATCTCATGTTCTTGTCATGTTTTCCTTAAAAGATAGGGATCAAAAATGGTCCAAAAACTACTACAGATACCTACTACCTACCTATATTATTTACCATTTTTTTCTAGTTTTAGGTTGGTTCTATTTACTATACTAATACGAGTAGGAAGTATCCTACCCTACTTTGGACTTAAAAAGGAATCGTTTTATATCATTTTTAACTTTGGGTATCTTGATGGAATTTTTACAACTTTTGGAATTCCTTACCTCCAAAAAATATAAGCTTAAATGATACTTTTATGATCTTATTACACTAATAGGAACAGTAATTAAAGGTTACTTTTATTTATCATTTAGTATCCAAAGTCATAGATAATGTACAAACCTTAAGCCTTAAAGTACCTACCAACTGCTAAGAATTTCTGAATATGCCTTTGCCTACTGTTTTTATTAAATGAATTGTAAAAATCAGAGAAAAGTGTTCATTCAATTTCTGATAAAAATTAAATTAGCTCTTGTCTTGTTTCTGATTTAAAATTCAATTTAGGAACCCCTTTTGACTCTGACTTGAAATTTTAAAATTTATTTCTATTCAAGTCTAATCAATTGGAAAAGCCTATTTAAAATTGTCTAAACTTTATACTCAACACTTTATTCTATGATGTATTTTATGATAATTTGATAATTTGAATCAAATTAAAGTTTAAGTTATACAGTATTGGCTTTAAAAATAATTTAAAAAATTTAATCCAATCCATTAGGCACATAGAGATTCTTGAAAAAAATGTCTAAAATGGGCAAAATCACCAACTTTTAATCAATAATTACTTGATAATAAGTATGAAAATCTAAATGTACTTACCTACATACATGAATAAACAGTAAAAGAGTATAATTAAAAGGGTGGAAATAAATAAATAAGTAAGGACTAATGGCATAACAAAACAAGGGTGATAACTATAATAGTAAAGTAAATGGAGAGGGCAGTTTCAGGAATATTTTTTAGGCTTTCTATATATTAGCAGTTAGTGCTGGATATTTCATTAACAATGTGGTTGAATTCATTCAAAATCCGAGTTTATTTGCTTTTATCAGTTATTTCAATGTTTTTCAAAATGTAAATAGTAAATGTACTTATTTACTTGAGCCTCAAATCAAAAAGAATACATTATCTTTGTAAGGACTAAAACAGTTGTGGAAATTATGAAAGCTCGTTTCAAAATTTTAAAAATTCAAGACCAAGATAGAGAATCGAGACTCGAGACCTATGGATTAGTTCTTACAAAGGGTATCTTTGGGTTTTCTGGCCTTAATATGTGGTTTAACATGCAAAGGCCTGAAAACTGAATACTGAATCCTTTTGAATTTTAAATACTTGAAAGCATGGTCACTTACCAGATAAATTGATATGCAAAACAACTCGATCCCATTATATTAAATGTAAAGTTGAGATCGAAATCAAAATTTTTCTCCAAAAATTTTTGGATAACTTGGAGCGGATAGCTAAGGAAAATTTTTGCGGAAAAATGCTGATTTTGATCACAATTACATTTAATATAATGGGATCGAGTTATTTTAGCTCAAGATATCAATTTACCTGCTGGTTAGAAAATTTGACAGATATTTTTGTGCTTTTTTTGTACAATGGGCATTGAATGCAATATAATAAATTATTAGAAGTTGGATTAAATTATAGTTCAAAGTCCCTAATGGACTCTACTCGTATGGATATTCTGTTTATTTTGTGTTTTTGTGTCCAAATAATGGTTTATACTTTGTTTTGTTCTCTTCTCTGTGAGGGTTTTTTGACCACATAAGTATCGAATTTTGTATTAAATAATCCTATTTAATGCAGATACTTAGGTATAGTTTATTCATTCTAGCGTACTTTTTGAGGGTATACACTTAAAATTAGCTTATTTTTCGGTTTTTGGGAATAAAAACTATTGAAGAAGTATCTTTTAATATTTTTTTTTGAAATTTCCCATTAGGGACTATTCATTCGGATTCAAAAATAATAAAAAATATATAAAAATTCATCAGATTAACAATTTGAAAATTTAAAGTACCTACCATTATGATAAAATCTTAAGATAGTTTACTTTGATTTAAAACTCGTAATTTCGTAAAATTGAAATCTTGCGAATTCTATATTCAAAATATTAGTAGGTAAACAGTTTTAAATATGACCTTTGCCTTTGAGATGATGTTTTGAGTGCAATTTTTTTGAAATTTTTGAATTTTTTCTAAATGTATTTGTTTTTTTCTAAAATTTTGATCTCTGGTCTCTAATATTACTAGGATTTAATCAACTCACTAGAAGTTAATTATAAATTGTGCGAGCAAAGCATTGAAAACTTCTCAAATCATCCATTTTTCGGGTTCACAGGCCAACTCCCGGGTCAAACGGATATCAAATTCGAAATCTCCGTCATCGATTACCCACAAAGCCACTAAAACCTCATTTTTGATTTTTCCCATTTAAATAACATGGGAAACCCTTAAAGGGTCCCCGTGACCCCAAGGGATGGGGCAATCTGAAATTTTTTTCGAGCACGCACAACTAGACCCTATAAGGGTACTTCATTCATGACAAATTTGGTCAAGATCGGTCTAGTAGTTTTCGAGTTATGCCGCGGACAGGCAGACATACAGACAGACAGACAGACGGACAAATTGCAAGCAAAGTTAATAGTAAGTGCTCGCTTCGCTCGCACAACGACTCATTATTGTATCGATTTTATTTTGCCCAAAAAATTTTTAGAATTTTTTTGAGAAAATGTTCCTACACAAGTCTAATCTAATCGCATTTCATAGTTGAGGAATTGTTCAAACTTATGTCTTTTTAAAGCTCAAAATTAATCTCCAAAATGGCTCCAGCAGACTTATCCCCGTTAAATACCACATTTTCACATTTCTCCATTGTTTGTCATCAACTATACAAAAACACACTCTACTCTATAATACAATGATAGAAAAATAAGCATTATCTAACAAACAATCAGAAACTAATCTTAAGTATAGGTAAATCTAATGGTATAGGATATTGCTCTTTTCCAGAAACAAATTTTCAAATCCCTTTAAAAACAATCTCTCAACTGGAATAAGAGCATTAAATACAATACTCGATTCAATACTCAGGATTCGATCAGAAAAATTATCTTGACCTTACCTTACAGTTACAGTTTACATTAAAAATCCAAATTTTTAATAGAGAAATATCACGAAACTATACAAATACAAATGATTTTTTGTATTAGCCCCAAATGATAAATTTGGGGCTAATTATCAATGGTCAGATCAGGTTCATAATTCAAGTCAAAATAACATAAAATTGTCCTGTTTTTAACGACTTTATATCAGTTTTATTAGTTTCTAATTCTAATTTCACTAAACATAAAAGATACAATGTATCTGTGCATGGATTACGAGTATACTAGAACTAGATAGTATACTTCATATATAGATATATGTATCAGTATTTGTAATTAAAAATTAGTCTAAAATTCTAAATTTGAAAATTTAGAGATCAAAGTCAATAGCAATTTTGAAACTCTTTGGGTGAGTTTAAGTGGCAGAAATAATCGGGTAAATAAACTCGGAATTGAATAGTTTATCATTGGAAAACAGCATATTATTTGTTGAATGATATAACTTTAAAGCTAATAAATAAATAAATAAATA
>JAQIXA010001683.1:0-22765 GCA_034699045.1 Nanhermannia cf. coronata Gr-Ori-00579
GAGATTTTATTCTGAATTTTATAAATTCTAGTAACTAGGTACCTACTTTGCTTAAAAATTAAGCTATTAGACATAAAATCAGACATAAAATCTAATAAAATCACCATAATTACCAAATTGTCAAATAATCTTGACAAAAACAATGGTTTGTAAAATGAAATCTGAATTAAAGTTGAGTTTAGACTATGATGATATTTTGTTTGTTAATCAGAGATATTTAGAAGATATGTCAAGAGTCGTTTATTCTGAGATTCATAAGGTAATTTTGTAAATTATCTAATCTTAAGTACCCAGTGGTACAAAGCTAGAATAGTAGATGAAACCGAAGATTGATTGAAAATTGAAATGATTTTTATAGGATAATTTTACTACAAAGAATTTCAAGACTATTTCGAGTTCGAGAAGGGGTCCTTCATTATGGAATAAGGGTATGAAAAAGAAGACTAAAGGTTCAAAGAAAGGATTTTTGTTCATTGTCTCATCAAGGTTGAATTCAAATCGAGTTTCTGTGATTCAAGAAGAGAACAGCAGTTATAGTGATGATAGTTCGGATTATTCAGAGTATTTGATGGACATACTGAAGAATGATAGAGATTACTTACAAAATCATCTGATCATTGGGACTCGAAGGGAGTCGAAGAAATTAGATCAAATACCAATAACCCCGACCTCAGGGACTTGTTCTGTTTCTGTTAATTCTCCTACTACCTTCAACTGTGCAAAGACAAACATGAACTTAAATGTAAATGACCATGACCATCATAATAATCTTAAGATAAATTCTGATTTATCTTCATTTCAAATTAATCCTAATGTGAAGCAAAGAGATACTTTGGTCAGATATATTGTTACTACAATTTTATTTGCCTTATACGATTACAGTAGTTTCAAGTTTTTTGTTCAAAATCTGGAAAATCAAAACACTTAGGTAGTGTAATATAGTAGATACTAGGTACCCACTACGACCAACACTTTGCATCTACGAGCGAATTCGAATGATAAGTAACCAGAACCAGAATAATATTGGTTCTTTCTAACTTGAATGTCCTAAAAAAACTTTCGAAACTTTTCAAAATTTTGCTCTAAATAACATTTTCAAATCTGATTTAAAATTTGAGATTTTGAACCAATCATCCATTTCGAACTTATGATTATTAGGTAATAAATGGCATTAAATGATATAGTTGAAAAAAATTATTAGGTATTATGATCTTTTGATGATTTTTCTGACCTTTGTATCACTTTGCTTTTTATTAGGATAAGAATGATGGAGAAAAGTTTGTGTACTATTCAAATAATGGCAATCATCCAGTGCTAGTTCTCTCAACATCTCAAGCTCTTGAAAGAATTAGGAAAGAGCAAGAGGAGAAGATCAAGTTATCAAAAAAGAAGCCAACATGTGCTATCTCATAATAAAATAAATACCTAAGAGACTTGTAGCTTTATTCTTGTATTAGTTTGCTATCTTGGGTCAAATATTTTTATAAAATGTTCCGAATCTCGTTTACTTTTAAATCGAATTATCATATTAAAATGGCCAAACTAACTACTGATAATTATGTATAAATTATTTGCTAAAAAATAAATATAAAAATATTGAAACAATCACAATCTCTTGAGACTTGAAACTTGACATTCGACTTTTTACATCTAAATCTTTGAAATTAAAAACATAAATAAATTAAAGATATAAAATTAGTAGGTACCTTATACATAATATGAAATGAATATTATGAAATTTTTAGGGGTTTTATCATAGACTTGACTTGAGACTTGACTTGGACATTTTGTTATTTGCATTTGTTTAGTGAGTGTTAGTTTAGAGTTTAGAGGGACAAATTGAGACAAAGATAAACTTGAACTTAATCGCTTTTAGCTTTTATCGATAATTTAATTTTTGGTCGTAAATATCCTATTCAGATTCAGATTTGATATTATTTGATATTTTTATGGTTTCATTTCCTTTGCTTTGTTTTTTGTTAGAATTAGAATAGATCGTTAATCGTTAGGTACTTACTTAAAAAGATAAGTAAGTATAAATACTCCGTATATGAATAACACTAGCTATAGCTATCAGTATAATTTTTCTTTGTAAAAAAGGTCTTTTATAGTTTAGAGCCTTATTTTTACTTGAAACTTGACCCAAGTATTATCAATGATATCTGTATTCTGTAAATACTGAAAATAAAGGATTTTTATGGGTTGAGGTTGAGGTTGAAGTTTGTTTTCATGATAAAATAGTGGAATACGATACAAAGTAGGTAGTACCATCCGTAGTACTATTATAAAATCATGCGAAAGAATAAATAGATAAATTGACATTGACACATAGATAGATTTAGAAGACCCATGCATAGTACATTTAAGTTTTGTAGGTAGGCTGTGGCTGTAAGTTAGGTACCCTACTATTAGAAAGTACGAGTATTGAAGTTAGTCGTTAAATAAAACTAGACCTATGTACTAGTAGGGTACTATGGTAGTAAAGTTTATGTAATGTAAGAATAAAAATACACTATTAAGTACTGCTGATATTTATATAATAATTAATAATATATAATGAATGTACTTTAACTTACTACCCTTTTTTTGTTTTAATTCTATTTAGGTGATACATACATAGAGCATAGTACTAGACTTGTACTTGGATATATCAAGCTTTTGGATAAACCGATAATGGGATATTGAGAATTGAGACAACTGACTACTCTATAGCACATACTTTTCTTTATAAGAACTATAATCCATATATTCTGTATTATATTATAAGAGAAGCATAAACGTCAAAAAGCTTAAAAGCCTACTCATTATGTGGTCAAAGTTTGTTTTTACTTATTCTACCTTAAACTTAAAACCACTTCTTCAGAATTGTTCAAACTGTCCAGTACTAGTCCAGCGGCTAGTGCTTCAAAACAAAAGTCATTTTCATCTCCAAAGTGCTGCTCAGTTGTCATTGTCATCTTTAACATCTTTAAAAATGCCGATTGTTCCTGTAGCTGGTAATTAAGCTATCACTCACAATCTTTTATAGATATATAAAGTTTAAAAAAATATCTCTTTTTTTATTTTAGCAATGGCTATAGCTGCTCAAAACCGACGTTTGCATCACAGTTTGGTGACTAGGTATGAGTATATAAAATGACAAATTTAAGTACCTAACATAAAATTTAAATATGTCTTTAAAGGACGCCAATTCGTGGTGCTATGCCTGTTTACATAAGTCCTTTTTCTGACAAGGGTCGTACTAGATCTTACGCGAAAAGTCGAGACAAGCCCAAATCGGGGAAGAAGACGGTCGTAGTCATCAACGAAGAAGAAATAAACCAAGTGGGTAATTATGTTGCACTGAAGAACTCACTGGAAAGACAAATTGAAATTATGAAAGAAGAATTTCAGAAACATTTGAGTATTAGAGGAGCTGCAGGTAGTTATATAACTTACTGGTCTGAATCTAAACATTATATAAGCTTTAAAAGGCTCTAATTTAAATGTTTAATTGTATTTACAGCTGCCTTAGAACTTCTAGAGGTAGAATTTGAAGGAGAAACTTACCCTCTACAAGAATTGGCTCAAGTTGGACGTAAAAACCCTCAACTAGTGGTTCTCAATTTCTCATCCCTACCAGATGCCATCAAACCTGTTTTAAAGACTATTCAGGATTCTGGAATGGGTTTGAATCCTCAACAAGAAGGCACAACACTGTACATTCAAGTTCCAAAGTAAGATATATCAAGTTTTCTTCTCTTTTTTTTTGCTGAATTATGTAATCCGACTGTTTTATAGGGTGACCAGAGAACATCGAGAGAGTTTAGCAAAGAATGCCAAATCTATATTTGTGAAAACGAAAACTTCAATACAGGCAAGATAAAAGATAAGATATTGCTTCCAAATCTTTACAAAACGCATTTTTAACTTTTTATGTTCTTGTACTTTACAAATTAGGATATTCAGAATCGATTCATTAGACAAACAAAAGGGTATCCAGAAGCATCAGATGATTTAATATTTTCAGTTACTCAACAGGTTCGTTTGTCATCTTTAGATATATTTTTAATCTAATTATTAAAGATATTTTTAACAATTTCGTAACAAATTTTTTTTTGTTTATATTTGTCAAATCTAGATCATGAAGTTAGCAGGTAATGAATCCGTTCATTTACGTCAATTCCATTGTCAATAATAGCTAGGGTACTTAAACTTAAGATTATAGTAGTAGCCGTATTATATAGCAATCGTACCTAATTTGAGTGACTCAAATTAAATGCTATCTCTGCTGTGCTTTTGTGACTTACTTACAAGGCCTTTGATTAATATCATACTTATTATACTCCTCTAGTATATAGTACTACCTACTATATATCTGTATTCAATTATATAAATAGCTTTAAAATACTTATCTCAAGTCTAAATTAGAACACGAGCATATAATAATGGTTATTTTTGTATTTCTATTACAGAGTCCTATATCCACGAAGCAGGTTTGTTTTCTCATTTCAAAATTATACTTTATGTTATTTTTATTTTTATTAACTATGCCTATGCCTATCTGTATTACCTATTAGGTACTTACCTTACATAATATGTACCTAGTATCTTACTTCTACTTGTAAGCAAACTTGTAATATTTCATATGACCGAATCTGAGGGATATTTTATTCTTAAAACTTGAAAAAAAAGGCTTCGGATGGGCATTTTGAGTCTTATTTTTAAAGATCACATTAAATGATGGAAAATTCCTTTTATGACTTTTAAATTCTTATTAATCTTATTATTAGGCTTCTTATTACTATTCCATTTACTAAAATATTGAAATATCTCAATCTAATCCAACCCTTTTTGAGAATTACACTTTTGTATTTGTTTTTGTACTTTTCTCGAACCCTGCCCTGCTGGAATTTTTGAAATGGAGACTAATTTTGATATTTTTTTTTTACTGTATCCTGCTGAATACTAATGACATAATTGAGAATTAAGAATAGTAAAGTTATTGTAATAGATAATTAAGTACATAAATAAGTACATAAATTTTTTCAAGATTATTGAGAGACCTATAAAAAAATTATTCTCTTACTTTTCCTACTTCTACCTAGTTCATATTTCATATTAATTTAATGGTTATTTTACGCAAAAAATAGAAATAGATTTGGGATTCTAATTCTGTTTAGGTATACTTAATTACTTATACATATTTTATATATTTTTAGAAAAACTGATGTCAGCCAAGCAATCTGAACTTTTGGAAGGCAATTAGTTAGAAAGTCGTTTTAAATACCAAAAAAGTCAAATAATATACTAAACTAATAATGTAAATTTTAGAACACAAAAGTGTTATTTTTTGTTTCCTACTTTTTTGTTAATTTCTCAAAAAACTGATTTTTAAAAAGAGGGTAATTTCTTTTTACGTGAGTCTTAAAAATTATAAATTTAAATAGATGTAATGTATACTTGTACTATAAGTAGTAATTAGGTAATTGTAATTTAGGAATCCTTTTAAAGTATCTTAAAAATATATTTATATCGATATAGAATCGCTTTGTGTAAATGATGTATATTTAAAATAGCTTAAATCATATATTTATCTTAATCCTTTTTTATATTTTATAAAAAATTCCTATAAAATGTAAAAATATGAAAAGTCAAAAAATAAAAAATAGCTATTTAATATCAAAGGTATCTCAAGTCAAAAAAGCTAACTTTTCTAATAATAGATAATTTAGGATTAAAGTTAAAAGAAAAAATGTCAACAAAGTTAGAAATTTGTGTTTTAGATCGCCCATTTATTTATTTTTTTATGCGAGAAAGTAGAAAGTAGTATTAAATTACAATACAAATTAGATTTACAATTACAAAGCTTCTCGTTTTTTACACATTATTATACTCGTATTCGTATTATTTATAATTATTTAACTTTCAAAAGACATATCTAAATCATCAAGTAATGACAAGAACAAGAGAACCAAAGAGAATATAATTATAGCAGGCAAACTTTTAACTGTATAATATAAAGGTAGATTAGAAATATATATAGGTAATTAGATTTAAAGGGTCAGCTCTGAAATAATATTTAAAAGTGAACATGTCAAATTGAGACCAAAATATAACTTTTTCGAGCTGGAATGAGAATGAACTAAAGACTTTTTTGCCTATTTCAAAATTATAGTTAATTGGATGCATTTTACAGTTAAAATTAAAATATTTAGAGATAGTTAAACTTTCACACTTTTTGAAGATTTTGGAGAGGTTATATTTTTGCCTCTAATGACTCAATCTCTTCTCGCTCCTCAACATCAAAATCATTAGCTAAATCAAGATCTGAATCCGAGGTCGAATCATTCGCATCCTCCTTCATTTTATCATAATCGACTGGAATATAATCATAATGTTTACGTCGATCGAGTCCATCGTCTCCTTTACTTTCTCCATCACCAGCACCCTTCTCACCATCTTCATCCTCATCTTCTTCAAGCTCCCTTTCACTAATCGATTGCTTGAGCCACCACATCTTGGGTTCATTATCCTCAACAACATTCTGCCAATGTGAATTCTTCAACCGCTTCACCAAATCAACCCGAACATACTGTCCAAATGCTTGAGCCTTCTTAATATCCCTCTCAACTTTTGCAGACAAGTTCAAATCAAACCCATAACCTGGAGGATCATTGCTTACAAATGAAAAACTCTTCCTATCTTCACCAATTGAACAAGTGAAATTCTTTACATCCGCTTTGTGAATAGTTAAAATTATATTTTCCTCATTTTGAAACCATCGAACTTCTACTTTTTTCAGGGTATTACTTGGATTCGGAATTTGAGGTGCTACTGGACAAGCGTAATCTGTGAAAGAAACAAAAAGCTTAAAATACCTTATCTTTACTAATCTTTGGTACCTATCTATCAACAAGTAATTTTCAAAAATCATTACCTGAAGTTCCTGCTTGAGAGCTTTTTGGATTCTCAATTGACTTTTCTTTAGCGGTCAACTCCAAACTCTTTTTTGCTAAACCAAGTAATTCATAAAAATTCAAATCCTTGTCACCCATGTAAAACGAGAATTGGTTATTTTCTTCGTAAAACCCATCTGGAGCTGGAGGACCTTCTTCATCTGCATCATAATATTCATCATCATCGTCATCATCACTACCACCTTCATATTCCAATTTTAAAGCTTCATCAACTTTACGATTTAGTTCTTCAAGCTCAACCTCTTCTCTTTTCTTCAACACTTCTTCATCATTTCCAAATTCATCCTGATCATTTTCTTCATCATATTCGGCATCTTCATTCTCAGATTTATTTTCAAAAGGTGTTTCCTTATTATCCTCATTCACCACTTGCACTTCTATTTTATCATTTTCCTTCTGCGATTTGTTTAGATCATTCGGGTTAACAAATAAATTCTCCAAGTGTTTCAGATCATCTTCAGAATAATACATGCTTTTCGAGCATATCTCTTTGTACATATTTGTCATGTGTTCTTTATTCGCTTCGGTAATTTTAAGATCAATTAATTTAATTCGGACACTTTTCCTTGATTCCCATTTACAAACACCGGTTGTTGAATTCTGAACTCGAACCATTTCAACTACTGGATTTACCCAAATTGTATTTGCAATTGAAAGTAGCACCTATAAGTTATAAGAATTTTAATTATGTATTATTAGACTTTTTACATTATTCAACTAAAATTCTCAAATTACTGCCACTTACTTTTCCTCTCAATATAATATTTTCAACAAGTTTTCGAGAAGATGAGAAATGTTTAAGACGAAATTCATTCTCCTCATTTGGTGGCTTTAACATCGAGACAATAACTTCACCTAAAGAAAGAATTTTAAATCATAAATTAGATAATTGATTTTGACAATTTTTTTCTAATTAATCAAATACTAAACTTACATGTACAAATGGGTAGTTTGGCTAAATGCTCAGGTAATTCAAACAATAGTTCAACATCTCTTTGTACAACGTATCCAAAGTCTAAAAGAAAAATCCTCGCTTCTCTTTTACCGTCTTTTTTAGAAGACATAATTTCAGTTATTTCTCCTCTTACATATTCAGTTTCGGCAACTTCAACTTGATCTTGTTCGTCATAATTATCACTACAATCATGATCACTACTAGAAGAGAGTAAAGCAACTTTGGTTCCAATTTTGATATCATTTAATTCGATTTTTCGAAGATTTGATTCGTCATCTTTCGAGTAATATTCATTAAGCAGATGACTAATATTTTTCGATTCTTCTCGATGATCAGTCCATTCTGTTCTACACAAGTTCCCTTTGTCATTACGATAGGTTCGGCATGATCGAAGTAATTGTCCAGTATATTTTAAAGGAGATTTACAACCAACGACAAGGAAATCAGCTTCACCATTCATTGGTATTCTTGGCTCTGATCCCAGTTCTTGAGAAGTCAAAAAGTGTCTAAATAGACATTCCCCAGTGATAACGTGACAAAATCCATATTCTTTGAGTCCAGAACAAAATTCTTTATTCTCATTTTCTTTAAATTCCGCCTATTATAAATTGTAAAGTAAAAATATTTAATATTCAAAGTTCAAATGGGATTTATCGTTAGTACATACTTTCAAAATAATTTAAATTTTTTTATAGTATCAGTCGGTTAAAAAGCTCAATAAAGATTAATACTTCATAAAATCTCAGTGTTGGATCTCTTTTATCATCATAATTAAATGCCAATAAACTGGCAACAATAGTTAACATCTTTATGTTTAATTTTTAATACTTACAATTTGGACAAATTCAATCAGATCCTGGCTTATTTCCGCATTACACTTTTGAAATGTTTTGACAATTCCAGTGAGATTTTCTTCGTCTTTTGTAAGCAAAACATGAGACACTAATAAAGCCTTAACATCCTCTCCTATTCCTTCTTCCATTTCAGCTGAAATATCACGGAAAAATTTCTTCATCGAAAAAAATCGACTTCCAAATGTTTCCAATTTCCTTTTCGTCATTTCATAATGAATAATTGTTTTTGCATCCTCAATATTGAGATTTGCGTATTGCTCATCAGTACAAATAATTATAAATTGAACTTCTGATTTCATCCAGTTTTCCCTAATAGCATTAAGTTCTCCTCTTGATGGATTTTTTTCCATCATATTAATCCTCGACGAAGCTTCAGGGCTTATTCTTAATAAATATTTCTCTACTTCTTGACAACTTTCGTATTCTCGACAAAATATGAAAATCTTATCGTCCTTTAAGAGATCTATAAAAATTAAAGATAAATAAAATTAAATATTTATATTTACTAATCGTAATCACACATCGAGTCAATTTACCTTTTAGAGCACACAACTTTTCTCCATTATCATTTAAGAAATGAACTTTATTTGGAATTCCAGCATAAGACATGGCCCGAGAAGGACTTCCAATAATCAATACAGGAGATTTAGAAATATTTCTATTATCATTTGATAAATGAACTTTATTTGGAATTTGAGCATAAGACTGAGAAAACACATGAGATTTGGAAATTTTCTTATATTCATCGTCAATTTCTTGAGACCAAGTAGTAGAACAAAATATTAGCTGTAAAGGCAATTCTCTAACTTTTATTATATCCATCCATTGTTCGAATTTCTTTAAAATTATTCGCACGTTATCCAATTTTCTAGTAAGCAGCATATCGGAATCTTCAAACACCATATAAGCAAGCCTGCAAATAAAAAATTCAATTTTACAAATCATATTATATATTATCAAATGCCAAGATTATTCATTTCTATTACCTTTCAAAAACTGAGTATGTAGTAAATTGATTAGACTGAATAAGCTCAATTACAACTTCAGGAGTCGTTATTAGTATTTCAGTTCTTAAACTTTCATACATAAAATTATTATCATGAATATCTTCCATGCAAATCCCTCTAATTCGGTTTAAATTATCTGAATAATTTGTAAGAATATTTAGCAGCTCGAGTACATCTCGACAAGATTTTTCGTTAATACAAATGATAAGAGCTGATGGTCCTCTTCCCTCAGCCTATAGTTAAAATGACCAATTATTTATTTTTCTTATTCATATTGTAGGATTTTATAGGTATTTAAAAAGTTAGTAAAATAGGAATAGGCAATAAGTACCTAACTTACGTTTAAAATTTTATCCTTATTTTTCGAAAGTTGTCCGAATAAAGTTACCAAATAAGAAAGCGTAGCAGCACTTTTTTGAATTTTACTTGATATAATAAAAAGATTTCTTCCAGCGATAAACTGAGACCAAGTTGCCAATTGTAGATTTGTGCCCTTTTCTAATCCAAGTCTTTTTAATGCCTATTGAATAAAAAAAAATACTACTTATTAGGTACTATTTAAAAATTAAATTCCTCATTAAATTAAAAATTAGCAATTGAAAATCAGTCGGTTAAAAAGCTCAAAGATAAATACAACATTAAAAGTTCAGAATTGGATCTCATTTATCATCATTCATTTTGTAGTAGTACAGAGTACAATATAATAGTAGGTACATATAATTATGGTCTATTCATTCAACTCAGCCCTAATAAGTTGCTGAAGAAGTTAGATTTTCTATAAAAGTCACTACATAAGGATTAAGATTAGTTAAATGAATAGGCCATCATAATTATTACTACTTATGTTCACTTAATATAGAAATATTGATAACTTACCAACTGCATTGATTTAAAAAATGACAAATCTTCAATTGATTTTATGGTTGAGGCAAGACTATTTCCATATACTAATACTCTTTCAGTAGTATTAATATGAGTAGCCATATGATTAAAGCTATTTCCAGCATTTTGTGAAGATCCATAGTACGAAGAAGGTGAAGCCGAAGGTAATTCACGTTTACGTCCAGAAAAGCATTTTGGCTCCGAAAGTTTCTTTTTATCCTTATCGATTTTAGGTAAAGGAGGATGTAATTGAGATTTCATAAGTGATTCATCACTAATAGCTAGACGATTTTGTATAAGGAAGTCACTAATTGTTTTACGAGATTCACATTCAGCAATTGTTCCAATTTTGCTTATTTTACTTTGAGACAAATAGACAAGTATAAGTAATTCATTAGATGCATTTTCATCACACCAGTCTTGAACCTTTTCGGCAGCATTATCAGACCAAGAGTGACCAACCCTAAATAAATAAAAGAGAATTATATTAATATTTCGCCATAAATATTATTTTTGTTCATGATATGTGATAGGTATTAATATTAATACCTAGGTATAAATAAATGAAACAATATTTACCTCAAAATTCTTACTATCGTTTCAATAAACTATAATTAATATATCACATTCTCCCTTGCAAATGTACATTAGATAATTACAATATAAACACTAAGTAGTCGTAAATATAAATAACTGCCTAATTCATTACTTTAAGTCGAATATTGTGTACAAGATACATAGTGATAGTATATTATATAAACTACACAAAATCGAGAAAATAAAATACTAGTAACTTGTACATTAAAGATACTGCTCCCCATATAGAATTATTAATTTATTTAGAGTAGGTAAGGTAAATTAGAAAAATAACAACCCTGCAAAATATAATTACACTAATACACAAAATTAAAAATTATTTATAAACATGTACTACATGACTACTATGCGAAAACGACAAAAAAACTAATAAAGTTATAATTTATAATTTTAGGAGAAACATTCTATCCAGCTGGAGGCGAGGATTTTTTAGCCTCAATTTGATTTGATGGTGTTGAGAGGATTGATGAAAGAACATAGGTCAACAGTTGACCCCTCTTCTCAATCTTTTCTGGAGGCACATGAGTTGAGACTTTTAAATTCATGTACGAGATGAGTGCAAGAATGAAAACAAGTCGACCAATAAAGCTTGTACTTTCTTCACCCGCATTTCCAAATCCCCAAAGACAACAGTAGAGTTTTGTCATTTTAACCCAGTTGACTTTTTGATGACACTTTTAGCAAAATAATAATGCTCAGCAGTTGAATATTAATTATAGGTAATTTTACGCAGTATAAATAATTATTCTTTAATTGAATTTTTTGATAAGAAAGAGAGAGCAGAGAGAGAAAACAACAACTAAATTAGATACTTTCAAATTTTATATTAGTAGGTTCTATACATTATATTGCAAGCAATAGCAAATACGAGTTTAGGTTAGGTAAGTACCTATTCATATTACTTTTTACATAGCATAATAATAAATAGTCTACTCTCTCAGAAAAATGCAGCAGAGTTCAGAGTTACATATAAACCTATACAAAAAATTATTATACCTAACCTACCTAAACCTAGGTATATGAAATATTTTGTGAAGGATAAAGCGTAGAAAAGTTTTAATGCTCTAGTGCTCAGAACCTACTGCATCATCTATTATAGAGAAAAATATATTTTTGTATGAAGGGAATTGAAATTGAAATTGAAGTTTTTTACTTGACTTGAGTTAAATTAAAATGGATTAAATTGATTAGGTATCTAGTACATACATAACTATAACTATTAAATTAAACAGACTAACCATAAGATATATTACTTTCTGTCTAGTTTAGTCATATATGGATGGATGTAACTATATCTTTAACCTAAGACCTAAACTAACCATGCTTAAGTAAATACTTCATAGTCAAACATACCTTAGATAATATAATACATTACTTTCTTCAAATATTAGGAGTATAATTTTATCTTATTCTTTTGTACATTGAAAATCGATTCGAATTTTGAGAACATGTAGGTATATCTTTCTCAACTCAATAAATAAATGAAGAAGCTAAATTTATTCATTCTATTTCTATTCTAATAATAATTCTAATCCAATATTATTCTATATGTAGGTATGTGCTTTATGTACCTTAAATATGCCAAAAAGCCAAAGGTTGATACCGTATTAAAATATTTATGGAGTTACAATTACCCTAAAAAAAAGATGTAATATCATCAGTGATATCTTGCGTAGGTAGTAGGACAGTAATAGTAAAGTATCTTAAGATTTATCTAACGATTTCTTTTCTTATCATATCATCTATTATTATAATTACCTAATTATTAAGTACACTTATCGTATTACGTTTTCCAATCTATAAGTCATCATAATATAGTATTTTCTAATGCTAACTACTAAAATAAAATAGTACCATGTACATGTATAAAAAAATTTACTTACATTAATACGGGTTGGTCAGAACAACCGGGAGGCATATCAAATGCTTTAGCAGGTACTAATCCAGGTAAAGTTACTATGAAAGTTCTAGCTATAAAAATAAATTACAAAATTTGTATAAAGAATAAGTTGGCTGATAGAGTGATAGGGATAGGTAATCAATCGCACATGGCGTAATTACTAAATATATTATTTGTATGAAATAATTTTAATCAAATTTCTCACCTGCAAGTTGATCAACATATCCACTTTTAAGAGGAGCCAGGTCTTCCTTTTGACATGTTCTACAAATAGAATAAAAGAAAATGAATTATACTACAAATATTCAATCAGGTAGGTAATTAATTAATATTTTTATATGACAATTGATCTACGTAGGGTATCAGGTATGGTACATAATACATATGTACTTATACATACTTAATATAAATGAAATGAATGATAAACTTACTCAAATGTCCCATAATCATAGAGAAAAACTGAATATCTGGGAACTTTTTCAAATAAGACCTGATGAATTTGTCCTCTTTTCCTTTTCCATGTAGATTTATCCTTTGAAGTTACTGAAACATCCTAAAAAATAATAGTCAATCGATATTAAATTTTTTTTTTTGAATACAAAGAGTATTTATTGGACTTAAAGAATTTTAAGAAAAATTAAATGGAATAGAACAGGGTTTTAAAGTAAAGAATTAATTTCAAAAAGAGTTTCAGTTTGAGGTAAGGTGATATTAAATATCGATATTAAATTGTATTGTGTCGTTATATTAATGTAATTTTAAGATTACCATGCCCGTCGTAGGAATAAAATCTCCACCACTTTTATTTTTAATATTACATTCCCAATCTCTTGTTAGTGATGCTTCCACTTTATTGATAATCTCGTCATACTCAATATCCAGGTATTCGACAACAAGTTCAATTGGTGAAAGAACTTGTAGAATCTTAATTGGTTGTGGCTTTGGACATGTTAATGTCAAATCTTTGTCTCTTTCCTCCATTATTATCCAAATTTTCTTAAAATTACAAATTACTTACAAAAATAGCCTCAACACAATAAATCAGTCTTGTAGGTCAATCAGTCAATCTCAATCTAAGTTAACAAAAATATTAAAAATTAGCTAGCAAATATGGAACTTCTCAAATTGACTCATCTAGTATGGACACATTTATATTAAAATTTAATTCAGCTCTGTTCTGTAAAAACCGACAATGATCACAATTTTACATTTCTCTTAACATGTAAATTTGAGCCCCTTGTCGGGTCTTTCAGAGCTGAATTAAAAAGAAATTGAAAATGCACCTATAACTATTAGGACTAGTAACTAGTAGGATAGAATTAGCTAAATTTAAATGATAGATAATTGATATTGGTAGGTAAAATATAGGGTAAAACTAAAACTCCAAAGTCAAAAGTCACCACAAGACAAGTGTGATCTGATTTTGATGCTATTTTATGACAATTGACAATGCCTAATTCAGTCGACAGATCCAATTTGGCCTCACCATACGTACCAATATATGCATTTGCTTGAACTCGTATAATAATATAATAGGGCAAAATATTAAGCTTATTAAAGACTTTACTTTACCTAAGTACTTTTAAGTTAAAAAACATAAAATTTGACCTTACCTGAGACTTTAAAAGGGACCTCCCCTGTCCAGCAACTCAATTCATGCCAAATGAGCCGTCATCAACTAAATAACAACAATTAAATCAACAATTAAATGAAGGAAATCGTCCAGAATTAGAATTCAGCAGAATTTTTTTACAGACAGAATTTCAAATCCGGCTAAAATGCACGTGCTAAAATTTAAAAAAAAAACCATGCGGGATTTTCAATACCCTACTTATACTATACTGCACTTACTACACTATCTACTTACCTACTAACTACACGTGATAAAAAACACAAAATCAAATCGAGGAGATAAAAATAAAAAATAAAAATAAGAGGGGTGTAATTTTGTATTTTAATTGTTTTAAGTTAAGTTAAAGCTGAAATCGGGTTTTTCAGACCTGAATTGAATTTAGATACAAACACAAACCATTAAAAATGGGCAAAGGAAAGCGGAAAGGACGAGCTGTAAGTCAACATCCATGTTACAATTTATAAAAAACTAGAATATTTATTAAATTTTAATGTACCTACCTAACTATTTTTATGTATTTTTTAGAATCGGGCCAAGAACCGAATAAAGGCAATTAAAGCGGCTGGTAAAATAGGCAAAAGAAATGAAGGGGATGGACGACCTGTCAACAAGTACTTGAAAATGTCCAACTCGCTGGCTCCTGGTGGAAATAAGTTTGACAATAATGTTGGAGGAAATGAAGTAGAATGGGCTCAACATGAACCTGAAGAATGTAAATATCTTTATTCCTCTTATTTTTTTTTTAATATATTAAATTAATTAACATAACTTTCAGTTTCAGTTATATAGTTCTAGTCTATTCAGCTCTAAAAAAGCCTAATTTTAACTTCTCCTTATCGTTAGAAGCCTTAGCCTTATATGTATTCCTTTTTAAAATGTAAATTAGTCAATTAATCAATTCCTCCTTTTTTTACCTTTTTCGTAAAAGCTGATTGCATTGTAGTTGACATTTGACAGCTTGGTCCGGGTCAGATATTTTTGTGAATAGTGTTTTCATCAAGACAATAATAATCATCGAATTCCCAACACTGTTAAAGTGATAATTTAGTATGCTAAAGTGTCACTTCACTAATCTAATGGGAAATTTTTCTTATTAAATATGTGTTTTGTACCTTTCAACCTTTCATAAAATCATTCATAAATGTTACTGTTTTTTAATTGTCAATTTATTCTTTTTTTTTAGATAAGCAAGCACCTCACTCGTTTATAATTGGTCGTGGAAAAGTAGGACGATATCTGAGGGAATTAAAAATGGATTTGAGAAGAGTGATGGAGCCTTATACAGCATCAAAATTAAAAGAACGTGAGGGGAATAATATAAGAGATTATGTCTCGATAGCTTCTTATTTTCATGTTTCACACATTCTTGGTTTAAGTCGAACATCAATAAGTCCATATTTAAAAATCTGTAAAATCCCTCGTGGACCATCCTTGGCATTTCGGATTTTAAATTATACTTTATCAAGAGACGTGTTAGCATCGTTGAAGAAGCAAGTGACTTACTCTATGCAATATCATCATCATCCACTTTTAATCATGAATAATTTTGCTGACAATGCCAATACTGAGATTTCCCAAGAACGAAGAAAGGCTTTAGAATTAGTTACTAGTACATTTCAAAATATGTTTCCACCCATAAATGTATCAAATGTTAAGGTGAAGGAAATTCGTCGAGTATTAATGCTTAACTATAATTCAGAAGATGATACAATTGATTTAAGGCACTATACAGTAACTGTAAGTTTATATATACTTAACTTAATCTTAAATGTTTCTTACTAAAATTATAAATTCTATCTCTTTATTTTTCATTTTTACAGTATAAACAAGTAGGAATTTCGAGATCTATCAAAAAAATATTATTAGGATCTACAAATAAAATACCAAACCTCAATAAAATCACGGATATCTCAGATTATCTTTTAAAAAAGTAAGTGTACGTAGGTAGCAGTTGTAATTTAAAACAAATTAACTGTAAAATATGGTAAATACTATAAATATTATTCATTCATTTAATTTAGAAGAGAAAGCGAAGCTGAGAGTGAAGCTGAAGAATTATCTGAAGCAGTTCCTAGCAGTGACAAATTTGGTCGTGGAACTAAAGGAGCTGAAGAAATTGCCATTAGGTTAGTTGAATTGGGTCCTAGACTAAAGCTTCAGTTGATTAAAGTCGAAGAAGGACTTTTAGATGGTGAAATCTTGTACCACAGAGTTGTAAAGAAAACTGAAGAGGAAAGACTTGCACTTCGTAAATCACGACAACATAAAATGTAATTTGCCTATACTTAAAAATTAAAATATTTACATTTTGTATTGATGTACAATTTTGACAAAATTATTTACCTAATTTTTTATCCATAACAGGAGAGTTAAAGAGCAAAGAAGGCGAATTCAAGAAAGAAATGTTAAAAAGAAGCATGATGCAAAAGCAATCAAAAAGAAAAGGCTTAGAAGGCAAGAACAACAAGGAGATTATGACAACTTTGAACCTGACAATGATAGGTACTTAGTACTTACCTACACAATAATTAGGTATTTAGAAAATACTTTGAGTCTGATTTCAATTTTTGTATTATACAGAGAATGGTATAGACAAGAAGTTGGACAAGAACCTGACGATTTGGATTGATTTTTATTATATACAGTTCTTTTATTTTACAATACAGTATATTTTTTTCAACACAACACCAATTTAACATAAATGAATAATAAAGACGTGAGTTTTAATTTAAAATATAATATACAGTATAAAATTAGTCAATTAAATATCATTCATTAGCTTCAATAATTTTAATTATCCAGCTAATATAGTTAGACACTTTGGCGTAAATTCCGTATCGACCTACTCGACCGCACTGATCTCCAAAGCTAGTTACTCCGAATACAGTCCATCTTAATAATGTTTTAGTTATTTCATATTATACGATATATAGGGATTAATTTTAGGATACCTTTCATCTATTGAACATAAAATTGGTCCTCCTGAATCTAATCAAAATAGAGTTTTATAAGTGTAAGAAATGTTACAAAATAGAAGAACAGTTAGAACCTCCGGAACAAGTGTCTATACGCCCATTTCTTACTCCAGCACAAAACATATTTTCTGAGATACTTTCCCTAAAATGTTTTAAAAGAGTTACGAGTTTACAAATTAGGTAGCAAAATTTTTACCATCCATAAGTATACAAGCATTCAGAGCGGCTAACAATAGGGACCTTTTAAAAAAATATATGGAATTTGTAGGTAATATTTATGAAAATATATCAATACCTAGTCTATAAAAATACATTTAATCCAGCTCTAAAAACCAGATTTTGATCTCAATTTTACGAAATTATCTGTAAGTAAATGCTAAATTGATGTTTTTATGAATTTTCAGAGCTAAATTAAACAAATAAATCATACTTTGGCTTCTCGTAAAACAGTTGTCCCAAATACATGATTTGATTTCTCTTTTCCCCAGCCTAAAATTGTACAATCAGTTGAAACCGGTAGTGGTTCATTGGATGATGGAAGGCAAGCGATATCAGCGAGTGGGATTTTTTCTGGTAGCATCAATAAAGCTATATCACTGTCAACTGTCTCAGGATTAAAATTAGGGTGAATGAATGACATTTTTATATTATAGTGACGTTCTGTCCCATCGAATTTTAATAAATTATGCTCTCCTATAACGACGTGATTTTTTCTACGAACACAATGAGCTTAAGAAAAATATAGCAAATCAGATTAGAAAATTTTGATTCTACCATTTACTATTTACCTGCTGTCAATATCCATCGATTAGAAATCAATGTGCCGGCACAATAGGCTTCTTGTAAGCTATTAATTATAGCCACCTGCCATGGCCAACGACCTTTTGTAGATTGTTCACCTCCAAGTATTTTGGTCATAAAAACTTTATTTCTTCTAGATTTCAATTGACCTCGATCTCGTCTACGTCGACGACGTCTTCTATCAAATTGACCACTTCGGATGTCATTTGGATCTATGTCTTCAAGAATTTTTGCAACTCCACATTCACCTTGATTTAACCTTACCAAATTACTACTTCTCGAACTCGAACTCTCATAATCACTTGTATAATAATCAGAAAATTCTTGAGGATTTTCGTTTCCCAATTCTGGTTGAAATTCAAACCCTACTGGATCAGGAACTGATGGATATCTTGCATTATCATATCTTTGAGAATTTGTGAAATAATCTTCGTTTGGAATCGGAACCTGGATAGGTTTTTCAACAACTTCAACAGGATCTAAACGAGTTGAATTTCTTTTTTGCTCAAAATTTCGAAATATTTCATGGATATCCTGTTGAACTTTTTGTTTAGGTCTTGATTTGATATTTGTATTAGATATAGGTTCATAATCATAATTATCCCTTGTCATTTTCTGCTCATTTGATTCAGCTGATATAAACTCATCACGATTTGTTAAAAAAATTTCTTCACATCGTGTTCCAGGAGTGTAGCAAAATGCTTCTTCAAAAACTACAGTATTTCCACATATCGATGGATATCTACAACCTCGATTTCGACCCGTTGAACAACTCCATTTATTACAAGGTGACCAAATGGACCATTTACTATAGAGGTAAGTGTCCATATCAAATAAATACTCGGCAGGTGTATATGACTTGACTTCTTTACAGCTGGATTCTTGACATATCTAAAAATTCATAGAAGTTGATAGGATTATTCATTAGAAATAGGGATAAAATTCCAATACCTTGTACTGATGTAGCTTTTTTTGTGACGATTCAAAATGTTGAGAAATGACCAAATGTATAGAAAATATGATTAGGAAAAGTTGCGACTGCATTTTAGGTAATTTAAAGGATAACTAAAGACCAAAATATCTCATTTTTTGACTATAAACTTGAATATTTTTATGCGTTCAAATACCTATGTGTACTTTATGTCTATGTTGATGATTTCGGTTGTTCCCTTTTAAACTTAAACTACAAAATACATTACATTTATTAATATCTCTAATCTTATCTCTAATCTTATCTCTAATCTTATTCTTCAGAATTGAAGTGAGACTGAAGCCAAAAAACCGAAAATACTATATAGCATATGTATGCAAGATTTAAGTTAAATGAATACATGTGCTTTTTTCTAAAAGTATTTTCTAAAGATGTTTTCGAGTATCATTAAGTAATAAGGTTTTGATGAACTGTAGGTACTGATTCCGTTCATTGACTGCAAACATTTCAAATATTTTATTTTGAGAAACAAGTTGAAAGATTTGGAGATAAAGATGCAAAGTTTGGAAAATATATTAATGCACTAATAGACTCAGACATTTCAAGTCAAAAAACTTCAAAATGTTAAAGTCAACTCTCGAGTTTGAAAAAATTTGGATATTAAGGAACTATACACATACTACTGAATCTACTGGCTCTGTAATGAAAGATGCGTTCTGTTCTGTTCAGAACGGATATATTTAGAAGGAAAGAATAATAAAGACTAAGAATAGAATAGAATATAAATTAAGTATTTTCGTTAAACAAGTACCAACTATAAGTCATATTTGCATAGTCAAGTTGAAAGCCGAAAGCTCAATGATTTTCGGTGCCAACTAACTATTAAAAAGCTCTTATCATGATGTAATGTAAGGAAGGTACTTTTTTGTGGAAATCGACAACTTGAAATGTTTTCAAATGTTTTATTTTGTAGATATTAGTAAATGAGGTATGTGTAAGTAAATATTATGTAGAGTACAAAATTTTCAGTAAGGATTTAAAGGAATTGATCTTAAAATTTCTTGATTCGGTGAATGATTCATATCAGCCCAAAATTCAATACCGGTTGGCTCTGAAGTAAATGGAACTGGACCGATATTGATTCGACCTAGGACTTCCTTTGTACCTGAAAAAAAAATTGTAGGTCTTATTTCATATTGTCAACTGTCAACTTTGAGATTTTATCCAAGTTTTAATTTCCAAGTTTTTATTAAATCTTAAAGCCAAAGCCTTTGAAAAGTATTAGGCTTATCCTTAGCATTCCTATACATAATATTTGAAAAAAACTTGGAAATAACCCTTTTATATCTTAGGCTTAGGTATATGTATATGTAATAGTTTTTTTTTACCTAGCTTTCCTCTAGCGACGAGAATTAATGAAAAAGACACTTGTGAAAGTAGGCTTTTAGGAAGTGAAACAACAAAGGTTTCTTCATATCTTGGAACTGATCCCCAACGAATTATTCTCGTTTTTCGAGATTTGACACGCCTTCCTATATGAATCAAAATTTTCTTAATAGTTTAATGAACTTTTACATTTTATATGATGTAAATATTTTTAGAATCCTATCCTTTATCCTACTTACCTTCTTCCTCAAGAATCACTTTTACATAAGTTGAAGCTTAAAGAATAAAAAATGCTTAGAAAAAACTGACTAAAATTGTAGCTTTTATAGGTAGTACTTACTAAATTCCCTTTCATCGGTTCTATCATGAAGTCCATAAGCTTCTAAAACTCTACATTACAAAATTTTCAAAATTTTGCAAATTTTGTAAAATTTATAAAGTATACCTTAAAGTAAGTAGACCTGGTAAAGGCTCTGTATCATATTTAAGACCTAATTCAAGTCCAGTGGCTGTAAAATGCTTTCCAGCACCTCCTCCTGGAGGTTCTAGTCTTTTCCAGAGGTGACCTGACCTAAAAATTTCAAAATTTTTGGAAAATATTCAAAAATATTCAAAATTTTGCATAAAATTTTAGTCTAATGTATGGATTACCTTAAACTTTCGGTTGGAATTTCTTTTTCAAAACCTCTGATGTCCTTTACAGCAATATTAATAGCACCCAGAAGTAATTTATCCGACCCCATTGCTCGCAATTTCAGCACTTTTGTATGTAAAATCTCACGTCGTACATGAAATATAAACTCACTATTCAAAACTGGGGATTCGATTTTGAAATCTTCAGTTCTCTGTTTACTTCCAGTTGAACTTCGACCTGGGAAAACCTTCACTTGGATGTAATGAGGGATATCTGTAGGGAAGTTTGATCCTGAATGTAATCGAACGTAGAATAATTGATTGAGATTGTCGAAATATAGAGAAAATTCAAGTCTTGGAACTGAAAAAGTTACAAAAAAGTAGAAAGTTTAGTTTTTATGGGTTTTGGTATATCAAAAATTTTGCCAAGATCATATTTAATTTTAATTACCGAAATCTTCAGCCTCTAATTGTGGATAGTATATCGATTTTGAACAACCTATATATGGAAATAATGCCGTAAATTACTAATTACTAGTTACTAATTAAATTATGTACACTGAAAGATATTGTTTTAATTGTAAATACCTGAACCTTTTATAGGAGCTTCTGAACTATCGTAATAATCACCCATTGTCCCTTGTGTTGCAAGTGATATCTTTAAAAAAAATTATAAATCAAAATTTTCAAGCCAAAATTGTCCAATATCTGCTTCGAATAAAATTAATGTAGAATTTAAATAGAGCTTACCGTTGGTATAAAAAATGGTATATTTTTATCTGGTTGAATAATCGACTGGACATTTGTAGAACTGACTGCATTTCTCCTACCAATAGAGGTTTGACCTGGTAGTTTGACCCCTGCCGATCTTGAAATTTAAATTCAAAAAGAATATAATTCTGAATACTAAATTATCTATTATATTACCTAGCTATCTCTAATCTCTAATCTTTATAATAAAAAATCAAGCCCTTTTTAAAATAACGTAAATTAATATCAAATATGCCAAAATATCCCAAAAATTTCGCTGGATTTCAGCGAAAGATAATGCAAACTATATAATTTCGCTGGATTTCAGCGAAAGATAATACAAATTATATAATTTCGCTGGATTTCAGCGAAAGATAATACAAATTATATAATTTCGCTGAATTTTAGCGAAAGATAATACAAATTATATAATTTCGCTGGATTTCAGCGAAAGATAATACAAATTATATAATTTCGCTGGATTTCAGCGAAAGATAATACA
>JAQIXA010001684.1:0-22765 GCA_034699045.1 Nanhermannia cf. coronata Gr-Ori-00579
CTTGAGCAATATTATCCAGATATTTATGGAAAAATTGTTCAATGCATTTCTCATTTAATCCTTATATCCTTTTCCTTATCAAAAAAAAGTACAATTCTTGTACACTAATGATTAGCAGAGTTGGACTCGTAAGCCTTATACGAGTATCAGCAGGTCTCTCCCCCTTCGACTCGATTCTACAAAAATAATTTTTGTAATTTCGATCTCAATCTCGATCTCATTTATATCGAGCATATTAGTAAGCAGGATATGAAATGAAAGTCCAGTTCAAGACTTTACTTGGTATAATTAAGCACAAGTCTAGTCCAGCATACACAAAATTCATCATCATAACCAAATACCTATACCTTATACTCATACTCATAAGACATTAATATTTTTGGAATTGCTCAATACTCAAATCTCTAAAAATATATAACAATTCTACTATGTAGTATGTAGGTACTAGCTAGAAACCGTGCTAACGACTTCAGGTGTCTTGGTATGGATAATAATGTATCATTTTTAATATAAAACAGGATTTTTCCATTTCCGTTTTGATTAAGAGAGTGTGTATACTATACTAACAGTATGTAGTACTATCCTTTTTCTTATTTCTCATTCTCATTTGAGATCCTCAGGGATACATTTGGACTAATGATTGAACAATACTAAAACTAAAACTAATACAATTCGCCATTGAAGTGGACATGTCGTTGATCAAAAAACTACATCTCTAACTATATCCTATAGGTATAGGCTAAAAGTATAAGTATATAAAGAAAAATAAATTGACTGGGTGGACATAAAGGATACTTGCATTGTATTATACTGATTCATATTACTACCTTGTCATCCCAACAATTGACAAAATGTCAAAATAGTAAAATTTCATCAGCTAGGATCATTTTGAATTGAATAGAAGTACTTTGAATTATAATCGAAATTTAGTTGGTAGGTATTACTAGATATTAGCTATCCTACATTTTAAAAAAATATTTGAGATTCTTAAACCGATTCAGGCAAATATCTCAAAAATTATCATTTTTTTAGTTCATAAGATATTCGGTTTGTATCGTTTTGTTTTGTGTTACTACTGAATAAGGTTTGGTCATACTATAAATTCTGTAAATTCTGTAATGTTAGATATCTTGACAATTTATCTATCAACAAATGACCCAAGTTTTTATTTATTCGTGTCTCCTTGTATATGATAAGCATGTATTAGATTCCCAGTTAAAAAAGAGAACTTTGTTCTGCTGGACCCTTGGTCTCCTAATTTTCTCAATATTCTACCCTGGCTCAAAGTCAAACGTGCAAAAGAGTTTTGCTTACATTTCCCCATCTTGATCTCAATTTTATAAGCATGTAGGGTATGTACATTGTACTATGTATGTATATATGTATGTACTATTTTCATCACAGAAGAAAGATACAAAATAAGACATAAAGTCCCTTGCAAGATATCAACACAGAATACTAAAAGTGTCACCCTAAATATATTCACATCACGTTTTTTTTTTCAAGAAAGGAAAAAAGTTACCGACTATTTCTTTGCCTGTCTCAAAGTACTATACCTAGTATCTTATGTATGTAGTAAATTCGCATCCGTTTATTTTTACAAATTAGTTTGAGTCTCAACTTTCTCCAGCTCTTTCTGAATTTCTACATTTCTTTCACTTTTTTTTTGTATATTCTTTGACTATTTTTTGATGTAATTCTCTCAAGGCTAAAAAGTGTGGACACTCCTTTTGTGAAAGAAATACATTAAGAATAAATAATATGAGATATTATATGCCTTATTATTTTGACCAAGTCAGGGGAAACTTCATATCTCTAGGCTATATTGTACTACTGTGTAAGGTAGTAGTACCTACCCTTGTGATACATGTGAGATTCTCATCATCCAGGAAATTTCATTGTCCAGTTTTTTTGGACCCATTTATCACTTGGTCACATTAACGAAAGCCCCGAGAAAAAATGAGAATAACTTTTACATTTTCCATATACATACATAAGATACCTATTCTTATTCTTATTACATTATGTACAATCATGCATTTTGCTAGAGGTAATCTAGACACCATATCAAAATGACAATTTTGTCAAAAAAAAGATTCTAATGAGAAATATCAAATTCTAAAATACAGATAAACCTGAATTTTACGTTTGTATTGAAAATCTAATTCAGACAAAATAGCTTAGAGGTTTACCTAAGAATTTTCAAGATACTTTTTAATGCCATTTATCATTTTATGGAATTTTTAAGAAATAATTTTTACATTATATTTGTAGGAAAAAGTTAGGATGGAAAATGGAATACCATGTCAAAGTCAGTACATCTAAACTTTAAGCTGTCTATATTTTTGATAATTTTGCAATTGACTGGATGCTAAAGTATATATTTCACATTATTTTAAGAAATAAAACACATTTCTTGAGTTATAAAGGGGAATAAATGTGTAAGAATAATATCCTAGTCGAATATCAAAGTCCAGCAGAAGTTCTGGAAATAAATATTTTTTCCCTAGATTAGAAAAAGAACTGCCATAAGTAGTTACTAGCAGTACTTTTGGTTGTAGTAGGCGAATTTGAGACAATTTTGAGAGACTTTGAAGGATATATTATGAGGCTTAAGCCATAGTTCAAGGGTCCATAAGGTGTTAAAATTTCACAATATCTTTCAGAGATCTGTAGGTGTCCCGGTGGGCCAAAAAGTAAAATGACAGGTTGAGATATTTCAAAAAAGAATTGAAAGTACCTACCTATAAGGACTACTACTACTAGTAAGTAATAACCTACCTACTTTTGAAGATGAATAAAATGAAGATGCTAAAAAATTCTATCCTTTTAGAATAGTGTATATATGTATGTGATGGGAAGGATTTCAGTAGTTGAAGGAGGGGATGTTAAAATATATTTGAAAATAAAATATAAAATCGAAAAAAATGTCTTTTTTCCGACTTGGACTGCCGGGAATCGGAAATGGCAGAGTGACACTCGCCTCGTGACGCGTCACTGAATATTACAATAAAATAGTACCTAACATAACATATACTGTCCTACTACACTACACTACTATGAAATACTTGATGTAAAATGGAAAATAAAGAGATCGAAAAATTCTTCAAAATTTTGAGATAATTTGGTCAATTTGTTAACTTGTAAAGTATCAAAAATTTTGAAATTAAAAGATACTTCAACTCACTATCAGTATCAGATCTGAAAATCCTAATGTTTACATCTCTTCATTATACATGTATTTAGTGTAAATGTGAATAAATTCTGGTTTTTCAGTGCTGACTAAATTGAGATTAGATCTGATATAAATACAAATACACTGTACAGATGAATGAATCTGGAACCTAATATTAAAATTGACAAATTTAGTCATAAATATGAGATTTCTGACTTCAAAATCAAAATATTTATGTAATTTCCAAGTGGGATGCTTTTCCCAGTTCTGATTTTTCTTGACATTTTAGTTCTGATCATTTAGGGCTAGAAATTTGAGATCTTATTTCTTATTCTCAATTCTGCTCTGTCTCAATGGCCTGACAGGCGAATAATATAATAGACAAGCAAACACACAATTCGAATTTTGAGAATTGTGAAAAAAAAGACTACTATCTTTCTACTACTGAACTGAAGATATTATTATTATCTTCAGAATTCACACAGCCTCTGCTAGCTCATATAATATTATTATTATTGATCACAAACAAACTCCTTTAGATCTCTTCCCCCCCCACAAAATATAATATTCCAACTCGAATAATATAATATTTTTATCAAAAAAAACTTTACTTTTCTAAACGGGAGAGAAATGAAACTTACTCAATATATCTTGGCTCATATGACTTTTTCTTCTCTTTTTTTTTGTGAAACTTTTGGCGCATTATTCTGACTTTTCCACCAAGACTACTTATATTAAATTATATTAAACAACAAGACTAATATATTTCTCAGCCCGTCTCTCACACATTGTACTTTTAATATTAATACTTTTGCTTAAACTTAACTCAGAAATAGAACAGTCTCACTCTCATAACCTCAAATCCAAAAGATCCAGAAAAATTATAAGATTTCAAAGGTTCTTTAAAACGGGTCGCAATTAATTCTCCAGGTTTTTATAGAATTCTCAAGATTGAAATTATACAAGGTGATAATATAATTCACCTAAAATATTGACTAATTTTTACCTGGAAAATACTCAATAAATATTAGGAAAATACGAGCATATCATGAGAATTCTTACTTTAGCCTTGATATTTATGGATGATAACCCCTTTAATTCCAGAAAATTAAACCTAATTTTACATTCTTGTAACTTATAACTGTATCGTTATAACTTATAACTCGTTATATAAAGATCAGCAGATTAATCTAAAAGTTTTAAAAATACCTACAAAAAATCAAAAAATTCTCAAAACAGTCTTAAGAGAGGTATAAATATGACTTATTCACTCGATTCAATTTTGAAAAACCAGATTTATTTCAGTTTTTCAAACAACTGCATAGAAAATTATGACCAATGTGAAGTCTTTCAGAGCTGATGCTGATTTGCGTAGACTGTTCATTAATCTAATGGACATTTAAAAATAATATAATAGAATATCTTAGATATAGATGTAGATAGTTTATCTTAAGTTTGTTTGAAAAGAAGCTTAAAAGTTCAACCTTTTCTTTTTTTGACTTCAAAAGATTGACTTTAGCCAAAATATATAATTAGCATTTTGTAATAGGTGTAGAATTTTTTGTAACAAAAACACTGAAAAATACAAAGTAGAAGGCAAAACTAATAATTTTACAATTTTGATGAGATCTCATCTCATGCATAGTACTACACTACACTAATATAATATGGCTTTAAAATCGGAGATTTAAAAAAATTTCAAAATTTTTTGACATAATTAGCAATGGATCAAAAGACCTTGATAGATTATGAAAGAAGCAAGCTGGACTCAATAAATGCAAGAAAGCTTCAAGAAAGTCTTATTAGCTTTTCCATTTCCATTTCTACAGTTAGCACTAGTACTAGTAGCAGTAGTAAAATAAGACTCTGTTCAGAACAGAATCTTATTAATTTTCCAAGTATTATAAAAAAGATAAATTAGGGTCTGGGGCTGGCGTAAAAAGAATAATATTAATGGAATAACTAGGAGAGTTCACAACTTTGCCTTTCTATCTTTCTTGCCCTGCAAAATCCTATGACATTTGCCTATAAAAATACACACATACTCCTAGTCCTTAGTACAAAGACCAAAAGCATTAAAGTAGTTAAAAATAAGAATATACAAAGTCTAATACTAACTAATAGTATCAGTATATGGTAGTGGTAATATCCTTAAGAAATTTTAGAACTTGGAATTGTTCAAGAGAATTACTTTCTTCTACTACTAGTAGACTGATACTATATACAGATTGTATCCCCTTTTATTCATTTCAATTTCATTTTGATCTGATACATTCATTGCATAGTAAAGTTTTCTAATAATATTAGTGGTACTGGTGATGCTACAAAGTGAAAAAGGCGAGAAAAACCGTCAAAGTCGTCAGAGTAAAAAGGGAAATGAAAGAATTCTTTTATTTAGAAATTTAGACTATGGTCTATAGTCTATAGTATAAGTAGTAGATGTTATTATCGCAAATCCTTCAAACACAAGGATTATTCGCACAACATTCGAGGAAATAAAAATACAAAAAAAGTGAAATACTCAAAGAGATTCAAAGAGACTCAAAGAGGATAAAGAAGTGTAAAGGGTCCGTCCCCCGGATAAGAAAAAAATATCTTTTTCTAAAGTATCCTACACTTTCAAATGAGAAATTGAACTTGATTCCACTATAAGTACCCTACTACCTAGGACCATAATATCACTCTTTTATTGTAGATTATTTCATTTCACAGATACTAATTTGTCAGTAATACTAATTGCTTTTGTCTCAAAAATTTGATCGAAATTTTGCTTGTTTCAAAGTACCTGCCTACTTGGAGGGTGCGATGCATATGAATCAAAATTAGAACTCTTAAAATTCAATATTGAAATCAAGAATCTTCTTTTCAAATAACTAAAATATACAAATCAACATTATTATTGAATCTTTTGTTAAAAATTTTTACCAAATTTTTGGTTATAAAAACCTTTTTGACGATTTAATATAATAATCAATATTAAATATTTTTTTACCAAAATTACAGATACTGACTGAAAGATTGAAATATTTTGAACTAACTTACATACAAATATATTATTAAATAGTATCTAGTTTTCCAATGTATTTTTACCACAAGGTTTTGTATCTAATCGAGAATAAACTCACTTTCAAATAGGTATGGTACTTATAGAATTTCGAATTTTCAAAATCTAGTTTATTCAGCTTAAATATATGGCTTTTTTTCAACGACTTGAAATGAGATTCAGAGTCGATTTGGTTTTTATTACACCCTGGAACTATGGACTTTTGCATTCATTCTCCTATTGATTTTTCTCACTTTTTGACTGTATAAGTACAGTATGGTAAAGGCGAAAGAATCATCATTATATTACCAAAAAGTAGTAGTATATTATTTGGTCGTAGGAAATTCGTTCAATTCAAAAAACCTCGATTGAGCGTCTGATTCTGAGTTGCTTTCCTCTTGAAAGCCACAAAACTCTTATCGAGATATTCCAAAGATATATTATTGCAAAGTGCTTTAGATTTAGATAGAGAATTCAGAATATTTTGAATTCACAAATATCCATGGTAGTCGATGGTTCTAGAGATATCAGTAGGTACTTGTAACTTGTACCTACTGGACAGTACGTATATAAAAAGATATATCAGAGAAAAGTCAAGTTGAATAATATGGCACTGGACCATATCAAATATATTCCCTACACTTCACTACAGGAATTTGAATGTCAATTTTTATTGCCCAACGAATTTCACTTCGGGTTTTTTGATAGTCCAAAAACTCCATAAGACTATACCTATGCTAGAGAATACTCATACACATATGGATATTTTGAATTTAGATTTAGATAGACTTTCCCTTATATTACAATTTCCACATCAATTCCACTCCCGCTGACTTTAACTGAGAAAAATACTTTTAACTCCTCAGTACCGTTTCATCAAATTCGAAATTGTCAAAAAAAAAATCAAAAGTCGAAGTTTTGACAATTAATGTCAAATCTGATATCACAAAAAATTTGCCGCTATATTTTTGGTCTAACTTTGCTTCTGTTAGTATGAAATTAACTCAAAATTTTTTCAAATTCCTAAACTAAACAAAAAAAACTGCATTTAAAAACCAATAACCTTTAAAGAAATTTAAATGAATATTCCTTTAAATTTTTATCAATTGGCCTTAAATTCTTGATTTTTTTTTACTTTGAATCATTTTTGTGCATTTTGAATTTTGACAGTTTGACCCAGATTTTGACAAAAATACATTTATTCTTTATTTTATATTTCCATTTCACCCTAACAAGTACTGCTGGTAGTAGTAGTAGTAGAACCAGATGGGCTTTTTACATACATAAAATGATCAAAATTGAGAATTGCTCTCTTTATCATTTGGCAATTTAATAATTTTATTTCGAATTCCTTCAAATAAATTCTCACCCTGGAACCTACTCATATAGTCAGTCAGAAGTATCTAGGGTACAAGTGAGTAAAAAATCTATAAACTGGGTACTAACTATAGCTGAGTTAGTACCCTTGTTCTAGTAGCTAAGCATAGGCCCAGTTGAGGTTGAGATCATGACTTTTATGAATAATTACTATTTACATTAAAATGGTGCTCGAAGGAGCACTTAAATTTTTTGATCAAAATGAATATATAGTGTAGAATAATTTAAGACTCGGTCATAAAATACATTAAAGATGAATGAGGAATGTTTTCAGATCTTACTACTACTAGTAGGGTACTTATGTATGTATATAGTAGAGTACTTTATGTAGGGTACTATTGGTTCTAGGAGAAATTTGAAATGGGGAAATGCATTCAAAAGTAAAATAAGTAGTTGAACTTATTGAGAATTCATATCAGGGTTGTGTAAGGCAATCGCAAAATATTTATTGCTTGCCATTTTCCCTATAACTTTAAGTTATGTCTTGAATCATACTTCTTATTCTTATTACCTACTACCAGAATACTTATAAAGTAGTACATACTAACATACAAAAGTGTACCTTACCTACATACGAGTACTATGGACAGATCTATCTCGAGAACTCGAACTTTCTTCTCATTTTTATCAATATATTTCTCTGAGTATTTCCCCCGTGTTTTTTTGTTATTCTACCAGTAGTGGGTACAGAATATATCTGTATTCAGAGTTTTTTTGAGTATGGGTCTGTTTTTCAAAGATATTGCTCTGGCCAATGTAAAAATAATCTTCGAGGGAGTTGTATTATTCCCTTTTGAGTTGAATAAAGGCGATAATCATGAATCGGCTTTGACTCACAAAATACATAGGCAAAATCCTATAAAAGTGTTCTTATTCTAGATTCTAGAACAATGTCACCTCTTCAAAATCTATATTGTCTAATCAAATAAGTACCCTACCTATATATAATTTCAAATATTCCAAAATCTTAATAGGCACCTATTTAAGAAACGGGTCAAATCAAAATTTACTTTTTCGATTTACAAAAAATAAGCATAACATGTCATGTGTAGATTTGTAAAAAAAGACAAAAGTTGCAAAATATTTTAATAATTTTTTTAATTGAAGCCATTTTTTCGCTATAGCGCTCAAAGATTGTTTTAAATTAGTATAATAGTTGAGTTCCATGTCCTTGTATGTTTCTGCATTATGACTCTATGACTTATGGTGATTGTATGTATCCTATTCTATTCATTTCTTATTCTTATTGGTCAATTCTAGCAATTCTACCCCACTTGTTCAGACACAATTTCGAATTTCGATTCAAGTCTGAAGATATTTTTATTTTTATTCTATTCTAAAAAAGATCATGTCAATCCCGAGTATCTGCGTTGGTAGTAATAGTAGTATTATCACAGTAGGTACCTATGTATACCTTGTATTCTTTATTTTGTATCTGTAATCTGTTCTAAGCCTTTCCCCTACTATCTGTATGTATAGGCACAATTCTCGATATTTTCAACTACTTTGCAGGCAAAAAAGCACGGGGTAATACATATTCCCCAGAAAATAGTCCTTTCCACTTTGTTGGTCAAGCAAATTTGGGAGAGAGAGAGATTTCTCATTCGATTTCCATCTCCAAATTCGAATTTAGAATGTTTATACATACTATAAGGTACTACATAGTCTACAGTCGTATTAAGGTATAAGGTATACGAAATAAGAATATTCTTGTATGTATGGATTGAGCCTCTGGGTTTACTTTAGCTTTAACTCTGGGGCTCTGGGAAAAATGTATTCTTTTGATAGATCTATTTTCCTGGAGAAATAAAATATCGAGTACGAGAAAGAGGGGAAATGAAAAAAATATGTATTATAAGATATGGATGGACGATGCTACGTCATCAGAAAGGAGATTCTTGGACTTTACTTTCAAATTCGAACATTTTAGCTTACAAGAAAGGTGACTTATATCTCAAAAAATCACAAAATATCTCAATTATTTTTAACCCTATGAGAGTAGTACACAATTACACAATTAAAGTACGCAATTAAAGTGGTTTTTAGTCAAAATTTTGATTTTCAAGTCTGGTATTCTGAGCTTTTTTACAGAATAAGTCTGAAATTTTGAAAGAATTATATAATTGTGACGGATCTTCACATTCTGAGCTAATAAACATAGGTAGGGTACTTAATACTAGTAGGTATATGATTATGTAGGTATACCTATATGTAAGAACTTTTAGTTTTAGGAAATTTTTTGAGATCTGGCATTTCTTTACTTTTTATACAATTTTCCTGAACATAGTATCTACTTAACTTATAATATAATACTTTTTCTTATTATTATTTCGATTCGAAAACTTGCCTGGCTACTTCAGATAACCGATTTTGAGAGAATCGAGAATGAAAATCCGTCATTTGAAATAGATGGGTTTCTGACTTTCAAAATCGAATCGAAATATTTTGTAATGTATCTGAATTGCAAGTAGTCCTGTCTATTCTTAGAGAACATACATAGTGTAGGTACTACTTAATATTGCTACTGTGTATACTTACATATATTATTATTTGAGAAGCTTTTATTCTACAAATGCCAGTCGACAATTTGAGAAATTACTCAATTGAATGCATCACTTATACTTATGATATGCTTTTGAACCTTTAGTTTTTTCCAAAATAAATACAATTCAATATGAATCTAATAGTATAGTACTAGGACTCTAATGCATACATATAAAAAGAGCAAGGGAGGGAGATCAACCCTCATCCTTGTACATGGTAGTCTAATATTTTAAAATTTATCTGGGATTGAACTCAAATTCTTGATCTGACGACTATAAATTAGCCTCGATGAATCAAAATCATTCAAATAAACTATTACCATTTGATCATAATTTATTCGATTATTTTCAATATACCTACCTTACTACTACTACGAGTAAATGCTCAAAAGACTCTAGATTCAAATCTCAATTGGGAAAAGTCATAATATTTCAACTAATACAAAATCCAAGAGATTCCAGAACCAAAGCTCAAAAAAATCCTTAATTAAAATTGCCTATTTCAATTTCAATTTCAATTTCTAGACTAAAAAGGCTAAAATGTTCAAAAATCTCAAATCTATGTTTTATTTTCATTTTAAAATTTGCCATATTGATATTGCATAGATAATTACTATTAGATACATAAACAAGTAGCTGCTTCTTAGATAGTCATGGTGTACTGGTACTTGGTACCCTACTCTATACAAAAAACACAAAAAATTCCACAGAACTAAATGCAGACCCAACTTTAAGACATTTTCTAACTAAATCAAAACATTCAAAAGAAACACATCTATTTTAAAATTTAAGACATTTTTTCCTCCATTTTACAAGTGAATGGCATTCTTTGGTAAAAAAACAAAATCAAGCCAATAAAATTATTTTGTCCTATCAATTCAGTACCTACCCTATATTGCATTGTTCTTCGTGCCTTATTAGAAGTGTCGGGCAAATGTTAGTAGTATATTATCTTGCAGACATCAGATGCGAAAATATACCTATTTAAGTTTCGAAATGTCTAAATTATAATAGTAGCAGGGAAGCTGTCCAAACTCCCGCCCCTTCATCGTGACTTTATTCGAAATCCATACATTACTCGAGACGAGACTCACTTTTATACTTTTGTACTTTACTTCCATGTCACATTGCATTCAATCTCATAAGAGTCCCTTGACTCATCATCATCATGATCTCTCTTTTTTTTCTAAAAATCTACAGCTTTTACTTACTTATTCACTACTAGTTCTGAAGTTTACTTTTGCCTTGCAAAATACATAAAATATATATACCCTACCTATTTAAGTACTACATATATATAATAGAATTGTATCTGCACATAGAAATGGAGTTTTAGTATAAGTAGGGGGAAAAGAACAAAGAGATGGATGGACTTTCCGCCATCCCCATCGACTTTATCTTTGCATACTCATCATTACACAACCCCTTGTCTTTTTTTTGCCTCTTGAAAATTGTACAAAATAGCTAGAAATAATACTCGGGTTAAAAGCCGAGACCCGGACTATACTCTACTGGTCTCACAAATCTGACTAAATCCTTCAGTATCAAGTTACTTTACATACAACTCGTAAATTTAGAGAGATTTACTCATTCTACACTAGAACAATTGGTCAATAAATTTTTGAGCAAAATATTATCAAAAATAGCTTGGAAATTGTAAGGTAAAATTGGAAAGATTTGAGATACTTGTACATTTGGTCTAGACTAGATCAATTTTTAAAAATAAAACATCGACAAAAAAAACTTTCGAAGCTGTAAATTATCAGACAATGTTTGAAAATATTTCATTCTTTAATCATAAACGAGACTTATCAATATCCAAAAAGAGTCACAATTAAGTACCTATCAGAAAATTACCTTTATTTAAAAATTAGGTTATTTTACTCGATTTTTACAGAAATTGTCGTGTGCCTTTTGAAAATTAAAATCTGAAAAGTACATTTGAAGGTTTTAAATTTCAATAATGCGAAGCCTATCTTAATGAGTTGAGAATTGTCATTTATAATTCTTTGGCTTAATGAATTTGAGCTCAATTGTTGTAGAATTGAAGCTAATTTGAGTTTTTCAAATCCTTTTTTTTTTCTCGAGTTAGTTGGGGTGATATCAAAAGGGGAATTTAATTTGTTTTCTAGCCAAAAGATTTACATTTGCACTTATTTTATGAACTTTTCAGGTTGTTCTACTCGGAGATCAGATGGGAAAGAGGTGGAGATCTGAATACATTTATTAAATCCTAAGTAAGGGTAGGGATTTGAAACCCTCAGATCTCGTAAATTCAAATAAGAAATTTTAACCTTATACCATACATGCATATACCTTATGGTATTTTTGATGGTGTAGTTTTTATAGTATTTTTGTATATTGTATTTGAATTTACTCTTATGTACCCTACTACTAAAATGCAGAAAAAATGTGAATAGTATAACCTGAGTTTATTTTATTTTATTTTAGAGCATCTTACTAGCACTAGTACTAACTAGTACACTTTACTTATGCTCGGTCAGAAAAACTCGCATAAAAATTTATGAGGTCATTTAAAAAGAAAACTGTATCTTTTTGCCCATATACATAGTACATACTATTATATGTAGGTACATATGTCTAGAGTGTAAAATGTTTACATTCGCTATTTCAATATTACGATAAGAAAACCCCTGTTTCGGATTTTTTTTTTCGATGGAAAAGTTAAGTTTTATGCGAGATATTAATGCTTTTTAGACTTACAAATTATTCATGGTGTGATTTAAGATGTACATTAGCAAATGGACCTCATCCTCATCCTCATACCATACTTACACTACCCAACTCTCACTGGGATTGAAATAGAAATATAACTATGTTTTCACATTTTCATATGCAGTTTTATATACATATACATACCCTACTCGTATCTAACTTACCTAAGCTAAATCTAACAAGATACATTCTCTATAAGGTACTTGATTCAAGAGTAAAAAATACCTAAGAATAATGCTAAAATATGGAAAAATTGATTCTAGAGTTAGAGTAAAAGGACTAGGCTAACTAAAATTAGGACTACCATTATAAGATTATCTATACCTATATTTTAGTTATAAGAATCTTGAGATACTTATCCATAATTTAACAAAAAATAGCACAATAATCTGTAAATCAAAAGCTTAAATACTCGTAGACAAGGCATAAATATGACAAAAATAAATACAAAATAGTGTAGCAGATTTCAGTACATTTTATAACATAATATTAAATTATCATTTATTTCACACAAATCACAAATATACAGTACAAACTAGTTAAGCTAACAATTATAAATGCTTATTGATTATTGTAGATTTTGACAAAATTAATGTAGATTTGAAGCTCATACAAAAATAAAGCTCTGGAAATATTTTTCTTATTACAATTTATAGATTGTTTTTTTCCTTTTGCAAGAGTATCTTGCATTTTATTCTTATTTGGAATAGACATATTTGAGGTTTAGTTAGAATAACAATTCAGGCAGCCTGAATCAGGCTTATCTTATAGCTATCTGATTTTATATGTAAAAATTGTGCATATGTACTTACTATGTATAAAGGGTATATTTGGTCAAGTATTTGTTACTACTATTGAAAAGTATTTTTTTTTAATTTTAAGGGACCCTTACCTACCTTCATTTCCTGCCCTTCATATATTACTTGCCCTCAAGCTACATTTTCTCTAATTTTGGGGACCGAAATACAAAATTTGAAGCAAACACGCCACTACACAGCCCAATATAGAACTTTTCCCTTATTATTTTACAAAAAAAATGTAAAGATTTGTAGACCTTATTTTTAAAAATTTAGCAAATTTGAGCCCTTTAAATTTATAAAGATTGTCTCTTTTTAGAGTACCCTAATCTTTATTTAGCAAATAAAATTTAAAGCAAAAGCTTGTGTTTCATAAAGTGATTAATTGTTCATTCATTTAAGTAATATGTAAGGATATAAAAGACAAGATCATATTTGTTCCCTGTGCTCCATCTTTTCAAAATTCGGTTATTTTTCGGGGTTTTTACCGAAAAAATCTATCACGAAACTATCCACATTTAGGGAAACTAGCTAGTACTGGCATTTTTGTGGGAAATGAGGGTGAAATTTTAAGTTTGAATTTAATGACAGTTCATCAGAAATGTCGAAAAAAGCGTCTTTTTTAACTAAAGCCAAAAGGTAAGTCGATTAAAGTTAATTATAATCTATCTAGGTATATATTAACCAAAATTCTAATGAAACCCGATAAAAAGACTAACTTGAGGGATGAGGATCGAGGGTGCTATTTCCTATCTAACAAAGATTTTAAACACAATTTTGCTCAATCAAAGTTACAAAAAGTTTCTAAGATTCTAAATAATATTTCGAAGAAATCTGGCAAATTGTCCTTTTAAAAAGCCTATAAATTTAACAAAATGTTTGTTTAAATTGAGATAGGGCTGTGGTACTATTATAGTCATTTCAAGAGCTAATAAATTCTATCATTTTTTATATGCTAAATAGGCTTGAAATTGACTGTTACTGTATAGAAGGGGAGGATCATGAATAAAAAATCGGGATTGAAAGGGTTGAATTTGAATTTGATTCGAGATCCTACAAGTGGTTATAGAAGAATCGAGGAAAAAAACATCTATAAACTATTCAAATACATGTTAAACATATGTAGATACTACCTAATACATAAGAACCAACTGCTCCTGAATGTAAGTCTAGCACACTTTTATCATAATAAAAAAAGGGTTGAGAGAATGATTCAACCATTTTTTTGATATCATTTTATACCCTTGTAGATAAAAAGGGTTAGGTATAAAATAAAATAAAATCCTTTTTTTATATCCATTCTTATGCATATGTATCTGTATTATCGAATACAAAAAAGAACCCCTCGGATTATTTGATATAAATTCGGGCCAATTTGATCCAGGAAAAAAAAAGTCTATTTAAAGCATACTATACTGTAGTGGTATGTGGCACAAGCCATTGATATCCTGGGTCATGTTATAAGGGTACTTAAATATCTACTTTACCCTCTGTCATGTTTCAATTCAATTAAAATCTTATTAAAATGCCCATTATATAACACGTGGATTTCATTTATGTATCTTTTTTTTATCAGATTTGAGCATCTACATACTTCTGCTTGTAAAGATGAGTCTGAGCACGAAAATATCCAAGTCATGGTAAGCAAACATAGGTTTTAAAGTTTAAAATTTTAAAAAGCATGGCTCTGGTGCTCTATATAATTAATCAATGGTTGAAATTTGAAATGGTTTTAAACATATATTTATTTATTTGTGTTTTTTTTACCTTTTTTAGGATTGGGACTCTGCTGATGTAATTAAATGTTTTTTGAAGAGAATCTCTTTTGAGTTTTGAGCTCATAAAAATGATATGAAAAAGCTTTAAAAATTGAATACTACAATACAAAATAATTGTACAAAATGAGTAACACTTACTTGCCAACAATTTTGAACAAAAAAGGAGCATCAAAATACGAGTATACTGAACTGATAATTAGTGCAGGTACAAAACAAAAGGATATTAAAATACTTACTAAAGTTTAGGTACTAGGAATAAATTAAAATTAATTTTATATTTCATACAAAAAGATAATAATTTAGATAAAATTTACATTACATAGGCTTAGGTACATTTGACTAATGGTAAGTAGGTTGAAGCACAAAAAATGCAAAAAAAATGAAATTAAAATAAGTATATTCGCTGTAATCTAATTGCCCTCGATTACTATTTACAAACGATAATAAGATAAATAATTATAGAGTATTGCTAAGATAGGTTTGTTAGATTAGAGTTGAAAATTAATTTCAAAATTTTGAATTGTAATGTAAGACTACCTATAGTTCAGTAGTAGGGTAATTTACATTTTAATGCTAAATTTGAAAAAAATTTAAGACATTTGGTTCATTGTAAAAATATCAAAGCCTACTATATGTATAGGTACTTACAATTCCAATAGGCATATAAAATTCAGACTTATCAGAAATTTTTCAGATTTTAATTAATATTTCCTACTTTTGTATGGGAAGTTCATAGATTTTACATTTAATTCAGCTCTGAAGATGTCAAATTTGATCTCAATTCTCCATATCACTTGTAATACTATAGGTCTTTGGGCAAAAGGATATTCTGAGATAAATTAAATGAATTTAACAATAAATAATGTGGTTTAATTACAATTTTTAAAGCCGTTTGGAAAAGTTTTTGAAAATTTTTAGGATTTTTGAAATTAAAAAAGGTGCTCGTTCAGTCATTCAATAGATATATAATATGTATTCTTGACCTTTATAAAATTTTGAATTTTGAACAATCGCAAAAGATCTTGCATTACAAAATTTCTTAAAATGTGACATAAAAAAGTTTTTATTTAATTCCAAAAATTGCTACCAAGCAATATGGGTAGCAATCCATTTAAATAATAGAATGTATCTCCTATACTTTTCTGTAAATTCATCTTTTTTCAGATATTTTTACTTTTGGCCAAATGGCCATAATACGAGTAGGATACTACGATTTGTTCGCATATTCATAAAAGCTCAAATCAAAATCATACCTAATCTACCTCTATACTGATTAAGGGGTTTTGATTCTCAAAACTAATGAGTTTGATTTGCATGGTTAAACACGGTATAAAAAAATATTCATTTTGTTTTTTGAATAATTGTTTTCTCACAATAATGTTAAAGGTACACTACTTAAGTACATAGCTCAGCTCAAAACATAAACTAAACAAGGTACTTACAAGTTATAAGACACCCTTTTCAAATTTTTCAAAAAAAAAACATCAATTTACTTTAAAATTTGCTTACACATACATACATATGTATAAGAATTTTACCTATTTTGCCTGTAGTAGTAGTACCCTACTAGTAAAAAAGAACAATGAGATTATAATTACAATAATTTTCGCATGCATTAATCTACTACTCTATAGGTATAGTGCACAACAACAGACTCGAGAAACTCACCATAAATCGATCCATTTAGATAATTTCATACTCTAAAGTTTGAAAGCATCACGTTTCATAAAATTCACAACATAATAATTAATATTATTAAATTACAACTTCTCTTATTTTTCTTGTAGTACAAAACTCTGCAAAACTTTTTGATTTCTTGACATTTAGCGAGCGGAAATCACTTTTTTACATTTTTTAACATTTTTAATCGCACTTTACTTGAGAGAACTTACCGATCTTGCCTAATTTACTCTTCCATTAGAGTAATAATTAGGTATTTTTGTATATTTCTTTGTCTATTCTACACTAGCTCTAGTAGGAAGGCTCTTATTTCTAAAGTAAGTACCTATTTATGTCTAATTATGATTGATCTATACTATGACTCTGTATCTATTAATTAAACTTAAAATGATATAAATTACAATAGTATTTACTTATAAAGTAGGTATTTTAAACTCAAATTCCCAAGAAAAATGTAAACTCCTTGATATACTTTGGTCTAATTGAAATTGCCAGGTTTTCCCTTAATTACATATTTATACATTTAATATACATAATATTTATAGTACCTACATAAGTACCCTACCTATTATTTCTTAAAATAAATATTACCTTACTATTATTACTGAACAATTAGACTACTATGTTAATACTAATATATGTACACTACCTACATTAGAATAAAACTTTCAAGTTTCAAGAAGGACCAATTATAAATGTATTAAGACATAAATTTCAAGTACCCTAATTATCAAAGTAATAAGGAATTTAATTGAATATACATTAGGGGCTTAAATTTATCAACAAGTTAATTTTTTCTTCAAGTTTCAAAAAATTATATAAGTAGAAAGTACCCTACTATAGTACATGTAGGTAATTAAAGATAATTGTTATTTTTTTCTTGATTTCAGTTAAATACTTGAGACTTGAAATACTAATTAAAGGCGTAAAAAAATGCTCTTATAGAACTCATCGGAATTCATCGAAAATTGAAATTGAAAGAAAACTTGAGGGTAATTAATTATAAAAAAACACTTTAAAAGTAATAATGGTAATTAATTTCTTTTTTTGCTTTAGATGTATAGTCTGAGTCTGTTGTAGAAAAGTCCTTTCTCATGGAATTCTTACTTAATAATTACACACTTTGCATTGGAAATCCGAATAATTTGAATCGAATGATTAAAGTTTCAAGACTAATTATATACTTAAGTAACTACTGCTATTACAAAGGCAATTATAAAATAAATATGAACGATATTTAAAATCACTTGAGCCATTTTTACACATGTATCTGTACTTATAAGTACTTGAATTTGAAACTTTTAGCAAGGATTTATCAAAAATTATCTTAGAATTTTAAAATTTTAGACTGATTCTGATAGGTACTGATGCTTAAGATAATAAATTCCCTACCTAGGTACTGGTACTTAACAAAATCTAAATCCTTTCTAAAATTTTGTAAAAATTTCGATTTTTATTAACTTTTTATGGCTTACTTGATGATTTCACACACAATTATTTCATTTTAGTAAACTTTTGAAACCAACACTTGACTCGATTTTTGATCATATTCTTAAACTTAAGAAGATTGAAGAAGATTGAAGATTTTAAACTTTTTTTCAAGATATTTTTGAAACTTTTTTGCATAAAATTTGTATAGAAATGAGCAATTCGGGGGATGAACTGAAACTGAATCTTTGAATCTTCAGTAGGTCTGCTTTGATGTCAAAAGCTTGGGGAAATAGCTGATCCTCAAACTGCTCCTGATGCTCATGGTGAAGAGTCTGCGTCCTTCTGAATTTAAATGGTCGATTTTTTCGGATAAATTTGCCACTGAAAGGGTTATATTCAGATTTTGTACAGTCATGTCAGGACAGGACCAATGGGCTTTTTTCGTCATGATCATGACTATGACTCTATGACCAAGATATTTTGATGATTTTGTTGGTGTTTGTGTTGAAAAATCTAGCCTAGTCTTAACCCTCTCTCTAAGCAGACTAAAATCAAAATCACCAAAAAAAAAATTTTTTTGATCAAAGGTATTTAATACCATCAAGGGAACCTTTTTTAATGGTGGCTTATGGCGAGGAGCAGCTACTGAACCCTTTCATAAAATATAAAAAAAAATGCCTATTTTGATATTTTGATATAAAAAATGTCTATAGATATCGTGCAAAAAAAATTGTATATAATTTTATTAAAAGCCTTATAATATCTGCAGGATCAAAATCAAAACCCTTTACTACACTACATGGGCCCTTAAATATAAATAAAACGCTCTTTTATATCTTCGAAGCTCGAATTTTTCAATACATTATAACTCCTAAATCCTAAACCGTCTACAGATAGACCAATAAAAAAAATTGAGCATTTTAGTAATCTACTAAAACTTAAAATCTATTTTATAAATTGAAATCGGAAAATTTGTGATATAAAATTTTGATAAAAAAGACAATTTTTTGATGATGACTTTGGTACCCTATGAACTATATTTTAAAAAATTCAAAATTTCAGAACTCATAATTCGAATTTGGCATTTTATTCCTGTTTTATCAAGTTCCTTTCCTAAATAAAGTATGGTAAATATCTCAAAAAGTTATAAATTAGGTAGGTATTCTTTACAAGCATGGCATAGATACAAGTATAAAATCTAATTAAATCATAAAATAAATCAAGTCTCAATAAGTAGAGATTCTGTTTTTAAATATGTAAGACTTGGTTTAAAATTTAATGCCTAGAGATAATCGTATATGGGTAAATACTTAAATAGACAAAAATTAAGGGCACTATAGCCCTTATTTCCTAATTTTTAATAAGACCGAGCTAATAATATGTATTACAAATAACTGAAGAAAAATGCACCTTTGAATCAAAACTATTCATTTTTTATACGTTGGTTAAATGGGCCGGATTTGAACATTTCATATTATGGATTATGGATCATCATCATCATAAAAAGTAGAGAGGGAAAAGGGTTCTCTTCTGATTTGATATAAAAAAGATCCAAGGGACCAAAAAATCAAGAAAGGTTATAATAAGCCTTTGAAGGCATACTTTTTTACTTTGATAGTTTAGCCAATTGATATAAAAAAAGGGTCCCGATTTTTTATAATCAACTTTTATACCTTACTAATATCAGCTATCTTTGACCTAGGCACACTCATAATACTTACAGATATAATATTATTCCTTTAGCCTGGTGTATCATTTTTTATCAAAGGAGCTAGTGTACAAAAAGGGTTCAATCCATTTAGTACTGTACTGTGCCATACTTATATGTACCCTTATTATAAGGTGCATATACATACAAGATCAAAAGGGTACCTATAAAAAATGCAAGGTAGAGTTACAAAAGTAGACCCTTTTTATAGGACATGAGCTGAGACTCGACCCGTAGCCTTAACATTTTTATTTCTTTGATAGAATTTAGGTATAAGGTCCAAGCCACAGATATAAAATTTCTGACAAAAATACAAAAATTTTAATTTTTTTAGTTATCTGAGAATTCGATGTTTTAGACTATTTTAATTGGCATTTATAAATCTAATCAAATAGCTATCTACTTTTTATCAACTTGAAATTTGAAACCACTGATTCTAAGTTTAAGTACCCTATAGTACCCAAAATAGGTAGGGTAGGGTACTATAGGTAGGTACTATAGGTATATAGGTAGGGTACTTCTACCTAATTGCTATCAAGTGATAATTTTTAAAAAGCCCAAAATTAGCCTAATGAAATATAGCTTATTAATAAAATAAGATTTTTTTTGTCAAAATAGATAGGTAGGGTACTCAAGTAAAATTAGAAATTATATTGTAAAGAGTCAAGTAAAGTATTTTCAATAAATCTTTGAAAATCTGAGGACAACTAGGGTAAAATATACAAAATTTTTGAACAAATTTTAAACACAGGTGGTTGGCTCCCGGTTTAATAAATTCTCTATTTATTTCAAAGCAGTTTATTATCTATAAACTCAACAAGAGACTAGGAGCCAGCCAGGGGTCAAAATATCTGTAGAATAGTCAAAGTCTATACAAATTCAAGATGATATAAAAAAAAAGGATATGATTTTTTTCCTTTCTTTGTGGTCTATCATAAAAGCTCTAAAAAGGGCTCAAAGGGTTTCATTCATAGATTTCGATTTCAAAATCTTACATGGATAATTATTATGGTACAATTCAAAATTTCATCTCAATTCTCAAGTGGTTTTCTACAGAGTGTTCAAACATTGTGTATTATAGGTACTTGTAATAGGTACCCTTATTCGATTTTACAACTTATAGGTTATACCTTTTACAGATACAGATATTATTAGTCTAGGTCAAGGATGAACCCTTAATCCCTAAAATACTCAAGATTATACCCTTATTCGACCAACATCTGTAAACCACAGGCCAGAAGTTCCTTTTTTACAATTCCGTATATAACATAAGATAGCACGTACCATTTACCATTAGATTATACACACATGCCATGATTTTAATTAGTTTTTATACTTTTTTTTAAACACCTTTTGTTTACCATTAGAATGCTATTTAAGTCTCCTTTGAAGTTATTTAAGAGCTATTTAGAGAATTTTCAAGGATATTTAAACCATTTCATTTCTTAGCCGGCCGGCCTAATTGATTTTTATCGACTTTAAATTACCTGCCTATTTTATTTTATACCAAATTAATTGACTATCATATTACAAGTACCTATATATGAAATATTATGTAGGTTAATTTATCAAAATTATGTAGTAAAATATGTAGTTAATATTAATGATTATAATGTAAGTAGTTTAGAAAATTTTATTATATAAATAGGCTATTAACTAAAATATCCATAAGTAGATATTAAAGGTACCTACAGAGTACAGATAGAATGAAATCGCATGAATTTTGGCATTGAATTATAATTATAATTAAAACATATAATTTGAGAACAATTGGCAATAATTTATACGAAAAATTAGATTTCACGCTCATCTTTACTCGTAGGGTACTTGGTATTTTATGATTTTTTGGATTTGCCCTAGTTTTGAACATTTTTTTATTTCCCATAATTCAACTAACTAAATACCTACTTAAAAAAGCAACAAATAACCATAAGTAAAGATAAGTAGGGTACCTACCCTATATTAATTAAGTTTGAAATAGGTAAATTACTAAAACCTAAAAATAATTAAGTACCTACCATATATACTCGTACTATTAATATGTACTTACACATAATACTATTTTTTAAGGTGATTTTGTCTAAAAAATAATAAAATCTCTTGTTTAAGTACTTACCGTACCTACCTATAATTTAAATTTTTTTTTAAACCTAGGCATCAACAGATATGTACCCTACTCATCTAGTATTTGTCCTATAAAGGTATAAGTATTATAGAGCAGTATAATACTACAATATTCACGAGTATACAAGATAAATAGTAAATTGAATGAAATTAGGTTTTGGACCTAACCTGAAAAGATTTCCAAAATAGTAGAATTTTTCTACAAAACGCACCTAACAATCAATCAGGTTTCTGATTTTAAAAATACAGATTGAGGTGTATCAGTAGGTAACCTACACTATATAGGTACCTTTTTAGAGTAAAAAGATCGATTTTTGAAAATGATTAAGCATTTTACGTAACATTATTTAATTATAAATTTGATTTGGTTTGA
>JAQIXA010001685.1:0-22757 GCA_034699045.1 Nanhermannia cf. coronata Gr-Ori-00579
TGGTCGAATCTGATTGAATTATTGTCAAGTTTTCATTTGGAATTGTGCTTATTTCAGGTGTAGTATCTTTGTCATTTTGATTTCCAATTCCCCTTTGGACCCCTGCTGTTAACTTTTCCTGAGAATCATCATTGGAAGAACTTGATGCAAATTGAGTTGTGGTCTCGGAAGTCAAATCATTGTCATTAATTTCATTTATATCATCGGTTTTTACTTTTTCCGGCTCACTTTCTGAGCTTGTCTGAACTGTTTTTTCAGAGAAAGTTGTAATCTGTTCAGTTGTGGTTGGTCCATTTGTTACTTCATTCGACAACTCTGTGCTAGGCTCTGATGTTAGATTCTCCGTGGTCACTTCAGCCTCAGTTATTTTAGGAATTTCACTGCTTATTTGTGTCGAAATTTCAGAAATTTTGGTCGAATCTGATTGAATTATTGTCAAGTTTTCATTTGGAATTGTGCTTATTTCAGGTGTAGTATCTTTGTCATTTAGATTTCCAATTCCCCTTTGGACCCCTGCTGTTATCTTTTCCTGAGAATCATCATTGGAAGAGCTTGATGCAAATTGAGTTGTGGTCTCGGAAGTCAAATCATTGTCATTAATTTCATTTATATCATCGGTTTTTACTTTTTCCGGCTCACTTTCTGAGCTTGTCTGAACTGTTTTTTCAGAGAAAGTTGTAATCTGTTCAGTTGTGGTTGGTCCATTTGTTACTTCATTCGACAACTCTGTGCTAGGCTCTGATGTTAGATTCTCCGTGGTCACTTCAGCCTCAGTTATTTTAGGAATTTCACTGCTTATTTGTGTCGAAATTTCAGAAATTTTGGTCGAATCTGATTGAATTATTGTCAAGTTTTCATTTGGAATTGTGCTTATTTCAGGTGTAGTATCTTTGTCATTTTGATTTCCAATTCCCCTTTGGACCCCTGCTGTTAACTTTTCCTGAGAATCATCATTGGAAGAACTTGATGCAAATTGAGTTGTGGTCTCATAGACTATTTTACTTGTCATCTTATTGTCTTTTTTTGGATTTTTATCAATTCTTGTTTTATGTTTTTTGAATTTGTTCAATTTTTCTAATTTTTCGTTTAAACCTTTCTTTTCAAATTTTTTTGTATTTATATTTTTATTATTTTTAAATTTACTTGTTTTGAATTTTGGATCAGCCAAAATTTCAATATCTGTTACAAACTCAAATTTTTCTGTTTGTTTAGATGTTTTGGCAGCAGAAGATACTATTGGATTGTCACTATTTTTATTTCCATCTTTTATAAAAGTTTTTGAAAACTCTAATTTTTTGCTTGGTTGTAATGATGATTTTTCTAATTTACTCTCTTTAGTATTTTTGTTGATCTTTGCTTCCGAGATTTCTTCTAATATTGGCAAATTTGTTACTTTCATCATATTCTTATTTGGTGTATTGCTAATTGGGTTAATTGATATTGATGACATTGTAATTGTCCTTGGAGTATTTTCAAAAAATGCTGTCAATTCAATATTTTTCTCTGACGTTTGCTCGAAATTTTTATGGGTTCTTGTTGATGAGTCATATGTTGTAATTTTTGTAGCTTCTTTTGGTTCAATTCTAGATTTTAAATTTTCTTTTACTGTACTAATTTGCTCTTTTTCTTTTAAAATTACTTGAATTGTCGATTGATCAATGCTTGTTGTTGATATTTGCAAAATCTCATTAGTTTTCTGTTCCTCAAGATCTGAATTAGATTTAAAATTTGCATGTTCTATTTCCTCAAGTTTTGATGCATTATCAGCATAATTTGTTTCATTTTGTACCACATTTTCATGCTCATTTAGATTTTTATCATGTGTCAAAGGAGCACCATTTGAAGTTAAAATTACATTCTGGTCAATTTCAGGCATAGTAGATGATATTAGATAATTGTATGAACTATCAGTTACAAAAGAATCATCGAAAAATCTTGAAATTGGTTCCTTGGACTTTTCACCATCTAAAACATCCGATATTGTAGATAGGGAAAATGGACTTCCAAAAGTTTTATCATCGATATTGGTTGAAATCAAAGATTTATCAAAAGCAAACCCTCCATTGCCTTCTTCATTTTTTTCGTCTTCATCTTCATCTTCATCATCGTCATCACTCTTCATCAAATCAGATCCTTTAAACCCTTGATTGATTTCATCCTCTAAATCTGATGCTATATCAAATCCTTTAGTGGTCCCAAGTGTAAGTTCTGTCACTTTTTTATTGGCTTCCTCGAAAACATCTTCTCCTTTACCTTTTGCTCTCTGTTGTTTCTTCAAATTTTTCATCATTTTTTCTGCAGAATTTTCCGAATCGATATCTTTGTTATTTCCTTTTCCTTTTTTAATTTTTTTTTGTTTTTCCTTCGATGGTGTTTGAGTTTTAGAAGGACGTTTTGAAGCTAAAGTTGAGAAAAGTTGGGGTGTTGTTTCAGGCATGGCTGTTGTTGTAGTAGTTGTTGTTTTCCTATGTTTGTCCTTTTTTCCTTCGGAATTTTTGAGGTTTTTTATGTCTGAAAGTGTCGTTGTCGTTGTCGTGTCTGTTGTAGTTTCTGTTGTCGTCGGTTTTGTTGTTGTTGTTTCTGGATTTTTTGTTGTTGTCTCTGTTTTCTCCTTTTTCGCACTCGATTTTTTACTCGTTTTGGATGTCGCTGATTTTGTCGAGGATTTTGCAAAAGGACTGACCATGCTCTTTCTCATAATATTATCGTCCTTGTCATTAAACATATCGTCGAAAAAAGCAGTCCAAGGTGAAGTCATACTATTGAATGAAGTTACTTTGTTGGAAATCGTCGTCATATCATTTTTAATCTGACCTCGATTTTTCGAGTCTTTAGATATCTTGTGAAATGAACCCAAATCTACTTCGAAGGATGATGGAACAGTTGCACCACCATCAACGACATCCCGATCATTATCATCCTCCATCAATGGGAATAGGTAAGAATCCTGAAGAAAATCGTCATGGTTTAGCTTCACGTGAGATTTTTTCTTTCCTGATTTGGATTTTTTACTACCCTTACTCTTATCTTCTTTACTGTCCCCACCTGTTGCTGAATCAGTTTTGTCTGGCATCATCGACACTTGGTTTGATATATCCATTAGTTTGGTCATCATTTTTTGACCAATTTCAGGATTATCAGTCACATTGACCGAATTTGAACTTAATGAAGTAGCTTTACTTTTGACTTTCCGATCAACTACTATATGACTTTGTGAATCTTCATTCATCATTTTATCCAATGTTGTTGAATTACTTGGTGGGTACGATGTTGAATTTTTTCCTGTATCAAAAATGATCAATGAACTCGAGTGATTTCCATTAGAATTTGGTGAAGATGCCATATCGCTCATTAGATTATCCATTATATCTTTTTCCAGATTATTTATACTTCGACTACCTTCTTGATTTGATTTATTAGTTGGCTTTTTACTCGTCCTATTCTTTTTATTCTTTGATTTCTTTGTTGTTGTTTCGATTGTTGTTTCGATTGAAATTGTTGTAGGAGCAGTTGTAGGAGCAGTTGTAGGCGTGGTTGTTGTTCTCTTTGGTCTTTTTGTTGTCCCCATTGTTGTCGTTGTCGTTGTTGGTTCTTCCGTTGTTGTCGACTTTCTTTTTTTAGATCTAGGTGGCGCAATGGTCGTTGTACTCGTATCATTTATGCAAATCGTAGTTGTCTCTAATTTTTCTGAACTTCCTTTAGAATCCTCAGAACTTTCTTTCTTATTCAGATTAGCAGCTATATTTTCTACATTTCCATTGAGCATTTCATCTCCTGATTTTGGTTTTTTGTTACCATTTGGTTGATTTTTTGGATTAGATATTTCCTCAGAACTTGATTTTCGATTCCATTTTTCGCTCAAATCATCAATATCCCAAGACCTCTCTGGTGATCTATTATTATCTTTCATACTCTTAGCTCGCTTACGTGTGGGTTCATTGGAATCGGGACTTTGACTTTTTGTTGATGTTTCAATTTCATCAGATGTAAGCTTATTTTCTCCATTGGATGATTTACGTTTAGAATTTCTTTCCCTTTCAATATCTTCTAATTCGAGTTCGATTAAATTTTTTTTACGAGGTGTACTTTTTCTTGATTTTGGAGTTGTTGAATCATCAGCAGATGTTGTTATTTCAACATTAGAGGTTGAAGGTCCTTCTGAATTCTTAACTTCAGCAGTACCATTTGTGGGTTTATTATCTGAAGATTTTTTCTTCTTTTTGTCATCATCCATCATGAAATCCATATCCATGTCCATATTCATAAGATCTAGATTATCCAGATTCATATCCATATCCATATCGTCAGTTTTCTTTTTACCTTTCTTTTTACCTACACCTTTACGACCTTGTGGTTTGATCTCTGTTGTTATTTCTGGAGCTGTTGATTCAGTTTTACTAGTTGTGCTTGAACTTTCTTTTAAATCTGATTTTGTGGAAATTTTTTCATTTTTTCCAATTTCTGTAGTCGATTTTGATCCACTTTCTTGGCTATTTGTAGTCGGATTTGAAGTTTCCCTATTGTCGTATTTTGTTGATTTCTTGCTATTTTTACTACTAACTGAAGCTGAAGTTGTTGAAGTTTGACCATCGGTCGATGTTGGGTCTGTCATTGTCATATTCGTATTTTTTTCTTGACGATTTGGCGAAGTTTTATCCGATTGTTCTTGTGAGCTCGCAGTTGTTCCATGCACTTCACTTGAATCTGAAGTTTGCCGATCTGACGAAGTTTTTCCATTTTTTGTAGGCATTTTACTTTTTCTTGTATTACTTGTATGATCTAATGTACTCAAGACTTCATTTGAAGTTGTCTGTTGATCTGAAGTTGGCTTTATTTTTGCTGTTGTCATTTTAGACTTGCTATCTGTTGATTTTAAGTCTTCATTTGAAGCTGAAGATGAAGTTTGTTGATCTGATGACATTTTACCCATTGTTGTCATTTTGCCCTTATTTTCAGTTGTATTTGAATCTTTACCAGATTTTGTTGTGGATTTTTTTGATTCTGGGATAGTCGCCGAATCATTCTTTGTTGTTAGTTGTTTGATTGTTGTTGTAGGTGATTGTCTACCTCTTGTTGTTGGTGATGTTTTTAAGCTGGTTTTTTCACTTGATTCACTCGAATCTGATGATGTCTTGTCCTTCGGATTCCTAGTAGAAAAAATTACAGTGTTTTCTCCACTTTGTTTCTCAGTTGAGGTTGAAGTTTTTGCTTGATTTTTCATAAACGTACCTTTATTTTTTGTATCTGCTGAATTGATTTCAGATGATGATGATTTCTTAGTCATTTTTTCTTTTGAGGATCTTTCAGAATTTTTCAGTATCTTTCCGCCAGATCTTTCTTGACTATTTTTTCGATAAATTTCAGTTGAAGATTGTGTTGGTTTCTTTTTTGTTATCCGTTCGCCTGAATTTGGTGTGGTTCCAAACGGTTTTCCAGGTTTACCAGGTTTTCCAGGCTTTCCAGACTTTTCAGATGATTTTTCTTTGCTATTAGTGTCCACTTTATTTTTAGTAATTCTTTCCTTACTTTTATTCAAATCTTTCTTTTTACTTTTCTTACTTTTCTTCACTTGAGATTTGATAAATTTTACAAATCTCTTCTTCTCATCTTCATTCAGAGTTCTGTATTCCTTCATGAAGGCTGTTTTTTCCTTCTCTGAAACGAAGAGTGTGTTTAACACCTTTCTCACTTCGACTTCATCAGGTGCAATTTCTTCAGAACTTGATTTTTTACTCGATTTTGATTTTCGACCTTTTCCCATCCCTTCGTTGTAAATAGCTGGATCTCGTTCATTTCGACTTAAAATTGAAGGTTCTTCAACATAATCATCAACTTCACCACCGTTTGATTCAGCATCATCAGCTTCATTGCCTTCTTCAATTTGACCTTTTTGAAAAATTCTATTTGATTTGAGCCCATTTCTACCATTATAATTATCAGCCTCTTCAGGAATTGCATAAGATTTCCTTTTTTTACTATTTTTTCTATGAGGGTCATAAACTTCATCATTTTGATATGGAGTTTCACCATTAGGACCATAATTTTGCAATTTTTGACCTTGATTTTCCTCTCGTTCATTAATTTCTTTAGAATTTTTGCCTTTATTCTGATCATTTTTGCGATCAAAAACTGGAGAATTTTGATCATCTACAAATACTTCTCTACCATTTTCATTTTCTTTATTTATCTTACTTTTTACACCATTTTTACGAGTTTGGTCTTCATAAGCCTGGGTATCTTCACCAGGCTTCTCTAAAAAATCATCCTCATCATCCTCATCATTCTGCTTTTTCTTTTTAGGGGATTTCGTTGTTTTTTTCTTTGATTTTGTTCTAATTTTATTGAAAAGTGTATCAGTTTCATCCATGTTCGTGTCGGTGTTTTGCAAAAAACCTGGAACTTGTTCGGCTTCAGCTTCAACTTCCGGTTTTTTATTCTTACTTCCTTTCTTTTTAATACCTGGTCGGATATTTTGGTTGTCAACAGTATCAGGATCAGTAGGTAATTCCTGTGGACGATCAAAAGCCAAATTGCTCATTTGCACCCCCGTACTTCCAGGATTTTTAACCGGTTTCTTTGATTTTTTTATATTTTTCCCATTTATCTGTGTATTTTTCATGATTCCAGAAGGATCCAAAATGTCAGGAACGAGAGGGATTTCCTTACCAGATGGTCTATCATTTTCACCTGAAGATAAAAACTTGTCATCATCAACTGGATCTCCTCGGTTATTGAAGAGCCCTACTAAATCTCCAAGAGCTTTTGAAGCTTTTCTCTTTTCGGCTTGAGCTTGCCTTTCTTCTTCTTCTGCTTCAGACTGTGTTTGAATTTTGGATTTTTTCTTCTTTTTAGATTTGTTCTGTGGTTCTTTCACACCTGAAGAATCATTTGGTCCTAAAGGTAGCTTTTCATAACCATTCGGTTCGAATATTTCTTCATTTGCATCTTTTTTAGGTACTTTCTTTACTTTCTTTGGGAGCTTTCTTTCAAGGTCTGGATCTTGAACATATGGGTCTTGAAACTTTGGCTTAATTTTTCGGTTTCTACTTGAAGATTGTGGATTCTGATCTGGATCTGTATCATATTCACTTTGCATATCTTGGATTCTCTTACGATTAGACATTTCCTGATTATTCTGAACTGGAACATAACCATCATCATCACCATTGGGAAGTTTCAATTTTTTTGATTTTCTACTCTTTTTGCTCTTTTTAGAGACAGGTTGATCATCATCGAAATCTTGCTTCAAATCCTTATCAATATCAGCATCTTTGAAACTCTTACCCAGAAATTTTGTCTCTTTTTTCCCATCATAGGTATGATCTTCTTTACCATTCTCAAGTTGGGAAAATTTATGATTTTGATCAACATTTTCTGAGGTTTTGAAAGTTCTTGGAGGTGGTCCTTCATTTCCATCATCTCCCCACGAACTCGATTGGGTTCTTTTTGATGATTTGAATGTGTCGACGCCTTTTTTCAAACCTTGTGCTGCTTCAAGATCTCTTTTAATCCTGTTGTTCACATTATGGTTGAAATTATTAAAATTGCTGAAATCTTGAACGTGTTTTCGAATAACACAATTCTGATTTTGGAGAAGTAGTAGCATTGAAATGCATTTCCCATCCCTTGGTGAAAATCCGAGACCATTTGGACAATATTTATTCGAGAGTCGCCATTGTCCATTTCGTCCTGGTCGGCAACGGATGTAACCTCGACAATCTCGATCTTCTACCAACGGAAATTTACCCTTATGACGGCAAACAAATTCTCCATTTATTTCCTGTAAAAGTATACAAATTAATGGCCAAATTATTGGATCTTATTTTATTTTCTGATATTTTAAGAAAATTTGAATGAATTTCTCTCAAATTCATCAGGTTTTATATCTGTAGTCTTGAAAATTTATTATGTGACAGAAATATAAAACTTGAAGTTTTTTAAGGCATTATTTCAAAAATTCAGATTTTTCGCAAAATCAAAATCCACAAAATATCAAAAATATTTTGTAATTTTTTTAATATAGTTATTTAGATATTAAAATCACACAGAAATTTTGCAACATTTTTAGGAATTATTTTGGACATTTTCTAATAAAACCTCAAATTTTAAGCACAAAAATCTAATCTAATCTAGTGAATGATAGAATTGACTAACATACCTAATTAGAATTTTTCAAATTTTTAGTACGGGATCGAGGATAGGGAGTTGGGGTAGTTCAAAAACGCTTTTGAAATTTGAGCTCCCTGTTTTCGGATAAACCAGTTCTAAATTTGTTCGAGAATATCTTGACTAATATCTATAAGATATTGATAGAAAAATATTAGGTCAAATGTCAATTGGTTCATTCGAAAACAGTTTCCAAACAGAAAAATTTTTGAACTATCATTTTTGAACAAGTAATTCAAAAATTCGAAAAAGTGTTTGTTTAATACTTATCTATTCAAATTTAGGTTTGAGTGTATTGTATGAGTATGAATTTTTATTTTTAAAATCAAAATTCAGAAAAAAAACTTGAAATTGAAATTTTTATGCATATTAAATCCCATTTTAAATTTAAATTAGGTAACAAAAAAACAAATTTTCTAGAACTTTTTGACATTAGGGTACAAAAAGTTCTACGAGAACGGACCCGATTGCTCTGATTCAAAATGAAAAATTTCCAAATATTTTTGTTTGATTTGAAATGTATCTTTGAATTTGAAACGATCTGATCGTGAGTTTATGTTTTTTAAAGTTTTTAAAGCAAAAATAAATCAAAAATTTCTCTTTTTATTATCTTAAGGGCTCGATTGATACCTAAATTTTGAGAATTATTATATTTCTTACCTTAAACTCTACCAATGTGAATAGGAAAAATATGATAAAAGTATAAATATTTAGAAATTTTCCAACTCTTGTCAAATGAATGAGAGATTTGGAATCCTCCATTTGAAATCAATAAGCATAGTGTAAGACCAAATTACAATTACAATTTCTCAAATGTAAATAATAACTATTATGAGAAATTCCTTTTGAAAAAAGCCCGTTAAATCCAACAGTATAATTACGTCAAACTTGGTTAAAAATTGATGAAAATGGTTGAGACCAGCACTTTGATTGTTTAGAAAATAATTGAGAAGGATTAAAAATGTTATGATTTATTGTTTAACAGGGATAAGACAATGGATACTTTAGTTCTTTAAAATAGAAATTTAATTATTTTTTAGTCCTTGATATTCAAATTTTTACTATTTATAATTTATACATAAAATAACTATATACACTCTTGATTTGATCTTAATTCTAATTACCTATAAAGTTAAAAGCTTTCAAAATCGATTTTCAAGTTTAAGTTTAAGGTAATAAATACGTGAGCGGTGTGAACAAAGAAATTCCTGATTTAAAATAATTAAATTGCATTTATCATTTAAGTACCTACGTGGATTTCATTAAATTTTTGTTAAACTGAATGAAATCGAGGATTTATGTGAATGAAACTCGGATATAAATTGGTAAAGCAATTTCTTAAATTTTTTATAGTATACGTATGGTAGGTACCAAACCTACTTGTAATAATTTGCAACAAAAATATTCAAGTGTTATTGGTAATAGGAGTAATAGGTACATAATATTTAGGTATATTTTAAAATTTTTATAAAAAATTAATTTTTTAAATTTTTTTTATTGATATTGAATAGGTATTGAGTTATTTAATATATGAATTACCTATGTATTTATTTAAGTAAGTATATAATACATACAATAACTAAACTAGTAGTAGGGTAGGTACATAATAAAAGTAAATACTTAACTGAACTAGATATTCAAACTAGACTATTTATCAAGCAGAAACTAATGACCACTGGCAGTGGCTTTATATTACACATGTAAATTGTATAGGTATTTATATTTATGAGTAATTCATTTTATCATTTTAAATTTTAAAGAGAGATTTTATATCTTAACCAAAAACACATACACCAAACAATTTTTCACTTTTTAGGAAAATTTAACGAAAAATTAAGACAATTTCATACTATAGGTACTTAATACATACTAGAGGTACTTTAGTGTTTGATTTGATTTGACTTTATCGAAGTAGTTGTAGAATTGGTTTTTTGATTTGACAGTCTTTAAAATTTAGAAGCAGATATATTAAGACAATAAAAACACAATAATGAACAAACAAGAAATAACCAAACTTATTCAACTTTAAAACAAATCTACAATACAATTACATACATTCTATAAAACTTATCTATCTGTACATAATAAAAATAAATAAAAATAATAAAAGCATGTATTCAAAGGATAATCATTAGAAGCTCGAGAAAATTTTAAGATAATACACTTGTAATTTATGACATAATTTGATATTTGAGTGGGCAATAAACCTTGATTCATTTTAAAAAATCTATTTCTCTTCAAAATATTATGTTATTAGTATTAGACTAAAGGTAAGAAACATTTTACAGCAGTAAAAAATATTAGGTTTAAAAGTAATAAAGTTGTTAATAAGGTACTCACTCGTACTTTCTATAATAGTAGGAAGTACTATTTTACTATGTGTAAAATTTAAAAACTTAATAAAAATACCAATTGAAATCTTTAAAAACACAATGTACTTATATGTAATTATACGAGTATGTACATAATATAGTAAAAATAGGAAAATTTAAGCTCATTTCATTACTCATTGGTTTAAGTAGGATAGTAGAAGTATCTGTAGAAGGTAAAAGTTATTGGCAAAAGTACTAGGTAATAGGTACTACGTTTCATTTCAAGAGAAATAATAAAAATAGTACAAAAAAGATTTAAGAAGTTCTAAATAAGAAATACATAGGCAGATAATTAGTACATTAGGTTAATTAGTTAACAAGAACATAGTAAAGGAAAAATTAATTTCTTTAAAAATTGTTTAAGTAAAAGACCAATTTCCTATCAATTATAAAAATATCAACAGTTCAATTTTTTTTTACTTAATAGTAATAGCACTTTTAGCAAAACTTTTAACACTCAACAGCACCAAAATTAGTTACACTAATATTTTTTAGAACACTTGGTGGGGTCATACATAGATCCTTATCATTTTCTTCTATATTTTTTGGCATTTCTAATGAATTGCAATAAAAATCGTTTCGATCCAAACTTCTTGATAATAATAGGGGAGTTCTTTCATCTTTATTAGATTCCAAGACTGGAAGTATAGACACTGAAGTATTTCTTGATATTAAAGATGATGAGCTAGATGAATTATTGTTTGACGAATATTTAGCATTTTCACTAATTCCACTATCTGATATCTCCTTTTTATCACTGTTTGACGAACTACTTTTACTCTCATGACATTGAGGTCCATTTTTATGGAAAATTAGAAAATATAAAAGAACAAAAAGACCCTACAAAAACATGAAAATAGTGAAATTATTTTTGAAAGAGATTTTAATTAAGAGATTATCTTTACCAAAACTAAACAAAGGCCAGCCATAACAGTTGAACACAATTCAAAACCATAATTGTCCAATAAATAACCTCCAAGAGACGGACCGATCACCTCTCCAAGACTATAAAATGACAATAATTAACAAATAATAAATAACCAAACTTTTTTTTCAATTTTAAAACAAATCTACAATAATTATACAATGTATAAAACTTATCTACCTGTACATAGAGGACCATAGGCCTGAGATTAACCCATAAGTAGAAGTATCATCGGGGTAGCCCCTACACAAAGCAAAGTCTAAAATTCCCTCAAATGTTGGCAGAATTGTCATTGATATAGAAATCCCAAGGATTGCTAATGATATCACATTGGTCAAAATCGTATTTTTAAATCCTGTAAACGTTGACGGCCCTAATAATATTAAACTAAATGAACTGAATAACAATCCCACTCCCATCAAAATATAAGTTCTTTCAATTTTATCAGCTAGTAATCCCCACAATGGACTTGATATAGCGTAGAGTAAAGAACTTAATAAGAAGAAAAGTCCTAATTGTTTGGCTGTTAAATTGAATTCCCTTAAATGTGGTTCAAGAGTAGGGTCAAGAAAACCCCAAGAATTACTTGCGACAACAATAACCAGACATATAACAATTATTGGTGGCGATTTAACTAGATCAAACACGCTGCTATTATTTCCTCCCTCTTCTATGGATTCATCATAATTTTCTGACTCCAATAAACAAAGACATAAAGGTATTGTGCACAACATTAAGCTGCCAAGTGTGAAAAATGGAAGACCAAAACCTCCGTAATCATATAATACTCCGCCTAAAAGTACATAAAAATAGTAGAGGTAATCTGTAATTTTATCAGATGTAATGTAGTACCTATTGCTGGACCAACAGACAGGCCTAGTCCGACGAATGTTTCTAATAATCCTAGCACCGAACCGATGTTATCAGGAAAAATTTTAGCAACAAATGTATAACTAGCCGTCGAAAATGCTGCTGCTCCTACCCCTTCAAATATTCTGACTAGGAAACAATAAATTATAAAAGTTTGCTTGTTCTCAACTTTATCCAACAACCTAAAATTGTAATAAAAATAATTTCATCATTCAAACCAAACATTTCATGAACATATAATATTTTGAAATAAGCAAGATTAATCAATTACCCACCCAAATAATATATTCGTAGTTCCTCCTAAAAATTAAAAATGATAATTAGTAATTGTAATTAGTTAGGTAATTCAGGGATAAAAATGAAACAATTTTATTACGAGTACTTAGTACTTACCTAAAAATATACCCATTACAAGTAAAAATTTAGGTCCTACATGAGAGACTAGTTTTCCCATAATAGGAGAGGTGAGGAACACGACCAGAGCATAGACTGAGAAAACAAATCCTGGAAATATATAAATAAAACAAATTCAAATCAGTATCCAATAAATAAGTAAGTTAAGATTATTTTTAAGAATAGGAAACAATATTTTAGTGTCAATTTTCTACCTGATATACTACTCGGTACTGACTTTTTTGCTGCTTCCTGAACACATATTAGCAAAAACATATTTATAAAGTCTTTAAAGATAAGTCACATCAGATTATAAAAAGCTTAAAAATCTTTTTATACAACTTACATTAGGAAAGAATGGCGCTAATATAGACATTCCACAAAAACTTGTAAAGTCAATTAGTGCAATTAATGCTAGTACAATCTTTTGTCTTCTAGTAAATTTATAAATTGATTTAATAGGGAAAATCTTGCCACCATATCTTTTAAATAAACGCTTTCTAATTGCTTCAGCTTCCTCATCATCTAATAGAGCAAAATCTGGCTCGGATCTAGTTCTCAAAATTGGCCTGGATAAAAATTAAAATAGGTACATTAGATTTTTGATTAGGTAAAATGATTGTAATAAATGTTAGTAAAGTATTTTAACCTTCTTCTAATCCTTGCAACTTGTATATTAGACAGAGGAAATCCATGATAGTAAGGCAAATTCGCATCATCTCTTAAAATAAAAAGAAGTAACAAAATTAATATTATGGCTTCATTATCATTGTCATTCATTACATTATATGTATCTAGATCTATCTACTTTATTTAAAAAAACTAGGTACCTACTTAAGTACGACTTACCTAATTTGAGCAATATAAGATTCATTAATATTTTCTAAAATTGGATCAATATTCATATTTAGATGATTTAGCGGTGGATTGTCTTCATCATCAGTATCTTCTGAATCGGACGAATTGATCATTATGGAGCCATAATTTCTAAATCCAGACATTTTCACCCTATAAAAATATAAATTAAAATTGTAAAATTAGGTTATTTTATTATTGTTATTGTTTGAAAGTGAAAGTCAGGAAATCTTTGAAAACTAATAAGCTATCTAACACCTATCTAAATCTAAATAAGTATTTAAAATACAAGGAAGTCACTCTATAAATATAACGTACCTTGTCAATAATAAAGTCATTAAATTAATTATCTCTAATCTCTACTCTAACTCTACCTCTCCCTCTCCTCTGCATATTTTAGTAAGTAATGTATTTAAAATGTAAAGTAATATTGAATCATTCACGACTTCCTACCTATCTCGGGGTGACGTTATAGAGAGGTACTAATACTACTCGAATGAGAACTTAAAAATTGCTTACCTTTATTAGTTAGCAATTGTTAAATACATTAATAATTAAAAAATTAAATAACTTTTTAACTTTAATTTAATTAATAATTAATACCACTCAAATTTTAAGTTAATAAAATACCGCTTAGATATCACTTTTTATGTTTTGAAAAGTCAGCCAGCATAGCAGCAGTGGTTTTTTTTTCAAATAAAACTCAATTTTCAAGAATTTTCTGTCTGGAGTCTGGATGACTCTGACTGAATATTTTAACTACGGATAGATACTTTACGGAAACTTCAATTGGTAAGTGATAATTATATTGTAATTTAAAATATTTCAATCATTCTTATTCTTATTAATATTAGTGCATATTATGCACCACTGGACTGGTCTTTATTATTATTAACTACCTATATTATGTATGTAGGGTAAATTTTGAATTTTGAAATGGAATTTCGGCCTTGAATTGAATTGAATACTTTTTTTGTGTAAAAAATGATTTGAGATTTGAGATGAGGATGAGATTTGAAATTTGAGGTTGAGGGCTTGAGGTAATATGAGACTTGAACTTTGGTTTTTTATTTTAAAACTTTAATTTAAAGTTTAAATTTTAAACTATTTTATGTTTTACAGTATATACCTAGTTAAAGTTATATGCATTAGTATTCGTAATTCGTACTACATATACCTACTAGGACAATTAAGTTAGATGTTAATAATAAATTGTTGATGCTTAACTACATTGTATATAATTTACTAATGCTAAGTTAGTGTAGTGTAGTTTTAGATTTTAGTTTAGTTTAGTTTAGTTAGTTTGAAAACTTTTTGATGAAAGATCTAATAATAAAACAGAACAGATAACAGAATCAGTTCAGTTAATTAGAGTTAGATTAGAGTTTGATTTTACAATATGGAAGGTTATCTAGTAAATTTTAAAATATCGTAGTTTTTAAGTGTAATTTACTTTACATTACAATACAATACAATTTACTTTACAAGAGTTAGATACAGTTTACAGTACTGTAGATTTAGATTAATGTCTGTTATTTACTTTTAAGTTAGCAGATACTGGTACTTTTCTGATTCTTTCTGATTCTGATTCTGAATTATCTGGATCTATGATTCTGAAAATTCTCGAGTTTTTATTAGTCTTCTGTATATTTTAGTTAAGTTTAAAGTTTAAATTAAATATATAAATATAAATAAGTATGTATTAAAAATTTATCTTTACTAGTATAAGTTTGTGTGTATGTGGTAGCAAGACCAGTAGATTAATATCATTAATCTACTGGTCTTGGTGGTAGATATGTTAGGAGCAAGAGACTTTTTACTTATTGTTTATTTGTTTGTTTGTTTGAGTTATGTTTATATGTCGTATAAGTTGCCTTTTGCCAACACAAAACTTACAGAATACATAAAAAACACAATAATAAGCATTATAAAACTTAACCAATATTTTTTTAATGCGGAATATACTTAACAGAACAGTAATAACAGTGACAGACATGTTATTTGATACTTTGCATAGTGATAGATAATTTTAAAATGGAGTGAAGAGAAGAATGTTTAGAAAATTTGACTACTACCTATAATAAAATAATACTGATTGAATTGAAAATCTATATTGCGTATTTTATATGAATTATTTCATATTATAGTTTATAGGTATTGATATTTCATTTTTTAGTTAGGTATTTGTTTGCTCTTTGTTTGAAAATGTAGGCACATATTTAAGTACTTCATGGACCTACTTGTTTAGTGTTTATGATATGATTATGAAATATTTACCGAGTAATCGTAATATATCCTATCTAGGTACGTAATTTTTTGTTTTGTATCAAAAATATCTTACATAAAAGTATTACCTACTATTACTAGAGTACCTTTCATTACCTCTTCGTACCACTTTCATATTATAAGTTAAGATAAGTATACAGAATACAGATACATCAGATCAGCATTACACGAGTATTGTACGTACTGGTAATATAGTAGCAGTAGTCAGTAGTCAGTAGGTAGGGTAGCCCATAAATAATAAAAAAAATTATGGTATTTACATTTACATAACTTGACCACTTGACTCAATTATTTATCTTTAACCTTATAGCCTGGTCTGATATATAAAACTAAGTTTTCAATAATGATAATTATAATTGATTAAGGATACAATACAATACACTAAAAAAGTCAGATTTGAAACTTTATTGACTTTATGTTCAGGGCTGAGCCATGCTACTAATATGCTAGTATTTACTGAGGCTTGGAACTTGGAATTGATAATCGAATATTTCTACATTGAAAAAAGACATAGGGTACAAATGCCGTACAATTACAATATCTTAATAATAAATAAATTCATTAGTTCAGCTCTAAAAAAGCCAAATATGTACCTACCTTAGTAGGTACATATATAGTATTACTTAGTAGGTAATATGTACCATAATTATTCTCAATGTTACTAACAAATGACAAATGCTATAAGTTTAAAGTTACCTACTGTTTAGCTTTTAATTGCTTATCAAATCGAATGAGGTCAATGAATTATTAGGTACATAGTGTATACATATCCTGCATTTATAAAAATACAAAGATCGTGCATTTTTCATTTTATAGCATTTTGTTTGATTTCGAATGCAGTTTGTTTGCGTTTTCAAGAGATATTGCTTATCATTTTTTTCAAATTAATTTATTCAATTGTGAACTTTATCTTTTAGGAATTAATCATAGAAATTCAGATTTCATACTAACCATTGAAAAAACACAACTAAATGGGCACTTGGGTGAAAAGAAACTGTTTAAGTTTCATTCCGACGTGATGAGGTTAATGACAATTGAATTTACATTAAGATTTTTATGTTTATGATGGACATTTTTTATAATAAAATAGTATTCGGAAGTTTTCGATTCTTAATTCTCATGTTAAACTACTTATTATGCATGTAAGAAGTAGCCATGTTTATTTTCTTGACACTTTTCATTTTTTTAAATTTCAGATTTGGACTTAGACTTAGGATTAGTTTGATTCTTTGCTCCAAAAAAGATATTCACTATTCCTATTACATCTACTAATCGTGAATACTTGAGAAATCATCATGAAGAAAAGGGTTCTCTTGATAGGAGCTGGACCAACTTCAAGTTTGATCTCATTTAACATGTTAAAATATCCAAAATTGGCCAATATTGTTGAACTTTTTGTTTGGGAGAAAGAAGAAGATTTGGGGGGAAGATTTACAACAATTAAAAATCCATCCAATTCCAATAAAACAAAATCATTTGCAAATATCGGAGCCCAATACTTAACCCAATCCAAAAATTATAGTTGGTCTAAACCGTATTTTGAAAATCTAGTCGAATCTAAACTATTAACTCCAATTGATCATTTAACAAAGTTTAAAGGATTTAAATATGATAATCAAAAAGTAAATTATTTTTGTGAAAACGGAACCCAGTCAATCGTTAATTATTTTTTTGAAAAAGGTCAAAGTGCAAACTTCACCTTTAATCAAAAAGTCACTGGAATTTATTTGAACGAGACTCAAATAAAAGTAGAGAATAATGAAAACCCTGAAAATAATGAACTGTTTGATGCTGTAATTTTAACGATACCAGTTCCAAATATTTTAGAATTGAACAGATTTAATCAGCTTGTAAAAAGTAAGTTTATACAATTACGAGTACCTACATTATTACTTTAAAAGAATGCGCTTTTATAATAAATAAGTACCCTAATTTATTATTGTAGATAATGCTGATAGTGATATAAAATTGAATCTTATGTTGGTGAAATATACTTCGAGATTTGCACTTGCTCTTTTCTATGATCAAAATATTCAATTAAATGATGATGAAAAAGAAATGAATTTCATTCGAGACGACGAAGGACTGATAGTTTATTGGTCTTTTCAAAATTTTGATCAAACATCTTCATTTGTAATTCATACCAGTTGCGATTTTGGAGAAAAGCATTTCAATGATGATCCAGAATCAGTTCAAAATTATTTACTGGAGAAAGTTAAAGAGAAAGTCAAATCAATACCAAAAAATATTGCACCATCATTTATAAAATGTCACAAATGGAACTCTTCTCAGGTAACAAAATGTGTTTAAAGTATATTTAAGACAGATAATAGTTAATAAGGTTTTAATCTTTATATTCTAATTTAAAGGTTAAGAATTCATACCCATTCAAGCCTGGATATGTCCAATTTTTTCAAGAACCCCTTCTGCTTGCAGCAGGTGACGGATTTACATTTTCAGGAATTGAAGGTTGTATATTATCGGCTGAACAAACCGTTGAACGTTTAAGATTAATATTATGCGATTGATTAATAAATAAATAATCTATTTTCGATTGACATTTCTAAGTCTTATAATTTTTCCACTTTTTGACCAATAACTTCCATATCGATAATTTTCATATAAGCGTCTAGTTCATCTTCATCGTCATCTATAAACTTAGGATTAGTGTTACTGCTCTTTGGTTTTTTATCTGAATTATGAGTCCCTTCAACAATATTTGAACTAACATGATCACTTGATTCAGAATTACTATTATCGCTGCTCATTAATGTGGCTGGCTGTTCATCATCAAAATATTTATCCTCCATATCTTGATCCATATCCTCTCCAACATCATATTCTTTACTTTCATCAATAGTCGTGTAATCAAAGTCAACTTCGTTCCCTTCTAAAAATTTTCTATACATTGTTGTAAAAAATTCTTCTTTTAAAATTTCTTTCTCATCATCTTCCAACTCCTCTACATTTTCATCATCATTTTCATTTATATTTTCATATTCAGATTCAGCTTCATCATCAGTATCAATCTCATTTTGAATTTGATTTTCTTGACTTTTACGACGATCACTAACTTCTCCATCATCTCTTGACATATGAGCTAGGAACATATCTGCCAAAGGTGTATTAGCTGATGATGATGTACTTTGAGAAGATCTTTTGAGAAAAATAGCTCGTTCAGCTTCACTATGATATCGACCAATTAACTGATTGTATAGGACAGGATCTCTATTTTGAGAAAAAAAAATTACTAACTAAAACGGGGAAACTAGAATATAAATATACAAAAAAAGTAAAAGAATTATTAAAATAAGCTTACCTTCTCGCCATTTCTTCTTCATTAAAGTAATCAGAATTATCAACAAGCCTATAGTAGATAAAAAAGAAGTGAGTCGCTTCTTAATGAAAAGTAGTTTATATACCTATACATATAGGTATAGGTATGTTAAATAATTGTTAAAATAAAATAGGTACAAGATAGTACACTCACCTATGCAATGCTTCATATCTTCGATTTCTCACCAATTTCTTTTTAGCATCAGTCGAGGAAAGCTTCTCTAATTCTTCCAGGTAAAATTTGACATCATAATTGCTAGAATATTCATTGAAACAAGAAAGTTGAGGTGCTGATAGATAAGTACCGAATCTAAAAAAAAAGAAAAAATTTAAGATCTTTGCAATGTTATGTTTTATAAAAAACCTTTAATTTTAATATTACATACCTTGCTAATATTTTAGCAGGGGTCAATTTTCTAAGCTCTATTAGTTTTTCATTCTGTGTTAATTCTTCCTCATTAATTTGTTGAAGTTTTACTCGAATATTTTGAGTACTTAAAAATTCGAGAACTTGTTCCATAATTCCAACAACAGCAAAATAGTTTTGTTAAGGTTGAGGTTGAGATCTATGTAAATTAAATAATAAAATTTAATGAAAAATAAAATTATGAATTCAACGATCTAATTTTACTATCTTTATAATCTAATCCTAATCTACTCATAATTTTTAAATTAACATTTAACAATATTGTTGTTAAATTATTATTGTTGATGTGTATTTACACATCAACATAATATAAGGTAAAGGTACGTAGGTATGCGTATGTACGTACGTTGTGTACATACTTTACATTATATTATACAATTTACAATGAATAAAATAAAATCTTATCTATAAATCTAAAATGTACCGGTAAATTAATATTAATGTATGATTTTCATTGATCAACTCTACAATTGAAATTGATTGAAACCTGAATTTACACAGCTAGCTGGCCTACTCTTTTAATTCAGCTTTGACTTTGAAAGCCCAAAAATTTGGCCTCACTTTTAAATCCATAATCCATAGTATATTATGTGAAAATGAGGCAAAAATTCGGGATTTTCAATTTTCAAAGCTGAAAAGAATTTTTAGATTTTTTTTTACTATGTAGGGTCTAGGGTACCTACCGTTTTAGAAATTTCCTTGTAATTGGTGAAATACTGAACTAGTACCCCTGACTGTTTTTGCAGTATATTTTAGGTAATTTAGGTTTTGTTGTTAATTTGTTGATTGTTGTTACTTAATTCTTGTTCTTGTCATAAAGATATTGATATTTTGCTGTTTGGTTTGCTTTTGCTTTTTGCTTGTTCTTTTTTTGAAAAAGTAAAGTTGTAAAAGTAAGTAGAGTTTTTTAGAGGCTTTGCATTGGCTTTATTACGATAAACTAAAACGAAATTCAAAACTCAAAAATCGGAATACCAAAAAGCCGACACACAGTATATATTTTACACTGCACTACTCGACTCTTTTTATAAAAAAACAACAACAAAAAATCCATTTTTTAATTTTTAATAAAAAGTAAATAATTTAATTGTCAATTGAGAATTGAAGTCAAAGATCAGAATAGTATTTTTAGGATTCTGTTGTAGACACTTGACCGGACTTATCTAAAAAATGGAGAGTTTAATGAACCAGGCTGACTTTGTGGATATCGTAAGTTTTTTAATTTTAACATTTACCTACCTAACTTTTTATTTTTAAGCTTAATTTAATAAATACACTAGCTACCTATGCTATAAGTTATAAGTAAGTTACCTACTTACCATAATAAATAATTAATAAAACATTAGATAACATTACATTTACATTAACATTAACATTTAACTTGCATTCTTTTAATTCGTATTTTTATTGTTGCTGTAATATGTAGTAGGATAAAGGCATGTCATAAATAACATGCTTTTTAATTTGTTAAAATTGCGTTTTACAGAAACAGAATTAAGAATACATTCTCTGTTGATTCTGTTAACTGTATCAAAATCAAATGATGATATGCTCAAGGTCCAAGTCCAAGGTTTGCTCTATGTACACCTTGATCCTTGAGGACACGTCGAGTCCTGGTCCTGGCCTTCCTGGGCTAAAAAACTGAAAAACCCGATTTTGACTTTCACTTTCATCTCATCTCATCTCAATTTTGTTTCAAATAAATTCACTGTTATTATACCTTCACCTTCAATTACTTTCGTAATTGAATTGAGGAGAGGGAGAGGGAGAGGAATGGGTTTTTAATTTAAGATCTGATGAGTTATTGTATTTATCACATGCATGTACAATTTAGTTTTAGTACTTTTACTGTTTTATACATAAATTCGCACCCTTATTATCCTTAACCTTATTTTTAACGAATGCAGTTTATGCGAAAGTGCATGCTGCACACTGCAATGGTCTTGTCTTCTATTTCAAAATTCAATGAATAATAATGTCAAAATGTTGACTAATGTGGATTTAATGGACTAATTTTTAACTATGTTATTATTTTCTAATTTCTAGTTAACTGAAGAGGATTTGGCCCATGAGGAGGAAATACTGAGGAACCCATACTCGGTCAAACATTGGCTCAGATATGTTGAGCACTTAAAGAGTGACAAGAAGAAGAAGAGGATTAAAGCGAAACGAATTAATTTAGTGTATGAACGTGGACTTAGGTTAGTCATTCAATTCATTCTCAAATGAATGTGATAATTCATGTATCTGTATTTTACTTTTATATTATTTTTACTTTATAGACAACTTCCTGGCTCTTATAAATTATGGCACACATACCTTTTATATCGTAAGAAACAAGTTGTACTGAAAAGTCCAAAAGATCCTGAGATTGAGGTAATTAAAATTTATAAATGACATATAATATTATATTGTAATATGCCTATTTTATTTTTTTAGGAATTATTTGCAACATTTGAGCGTTCATTAGTTTTTATGAATAAAATGCCAAGAATTTGGATAGAGTATTGTGATTTCGCTGTTAAATCAGGGAGGATAACACAAACCAGACGAATATTTGACAGAGCCTTACGTTCATTACCTATTACACAGCATAATAGAATATGGCCACTTTATGTTGACTTTGTAACAAATAAACATCATATTCCTGATACTGCAATGAGAGTTTATAAAAGATATTTAAAGGTAGGTAACTTAATTTTTGTGTTTTTGTATTTGTCATGATCGTGTCAGTTATTTTATTTTATCATAATTGTGATATTTTTTTTTTAGTTTTCTCCTGAAAATGCTGAAGATTATATTGAATACCTTTTAAAAGTTAATCAGCTGGACGAAGCTGCTGTAAGATTAGTTAAAATTATCAACAATGAAAATTTTACATCAAAAAAGGTGATTAAAACTTGTAATATTCCATTTAAAATAGATACTTCTTAACTAGGGTTACCTTTTTAGCCGGCCAAAACTAGTTTTAGCCTTGCCATCGGTTTAAACCGGCTAAAACTGGTTGAAACCGGCCAAAACTGGCCAAAATTCAAAAGTGTAATTTAAGTCTATACTAAATTCAACCAATATAAAATACTAAAAAGTCTTGATATATTTTAATATAATGGACATTGAAAATTTCATT
>JAQIXA010001686.1:0-22752 GCA_034699045.1 Nanhermannia cf. coronata Gr-Ori-00579
TATCCCAATTATCTAGAGTAGTAAGTAACTAGGAAATGCATGATTGAACTCAAAGACAGAATTTGAATAGATTTCGTGTAAAAAAATTTTTGCTTTTGATCATCAAGTAATCATTGGGAATCATTCAAGGAGAAAAACAATTACCCATAAAATTTAGGTTTCTAATCTGAATTTATTTTGAATAGATTAGAAAAATTGCTTTTACTACAAATTGTAAAATTTTTGCAAAATTTTTAATTTTTGAGCTTTGAAGTAATTTCATGAGTTTTCTATATTATTTACAGCCTTGTATATAGATCATTTGCAAGTATGTACCTATATAAAGTTTGGAAAATTGGTCTGAATTCATTTTATGGAATAAGATATCTAGTAACTTAAAAAGTAAAATTTAGGCTATTTCTACCTATAATTTCGAATTCGGATTATGACCAAAAAAATTTCGAAAATTTTTTTTTCAAAAGATATCCTCAGCTTTCAGGCCTTTACCATGTTAAACCTCATATAAAGGCCAGAATGTCCATTTAAAACTCCAAAATAGCATTTGAAAATAATTTGAGAATTATAGTAGGCCCATTAAAAACTATAGGATTACCTACAATATGACTTCCTCATGTATTAAATCTAGGAATTTTAGACAAATTGTAATTTTTATATTTATTAAGTAAATCTGGAGGTTTTTTTTTGGATTTTTTCAATAATTTTCTAATATCCCTTAGCACGCAAATCCATTGATAAATTAGGAAATGGATTTCTGAATTTCTGGCCCCTATCTCTTATTATGACCTTTTATGTTTGTTCAGTATACTGTTCTTAATGCTCAATCGATTTTGAGGATTTTTCCTTCATAAATATAAAATAGATTTGAGAATTTGAGGAGAAATATGAGTTTTTGAGGTATTTGAGGTATTGTATTCTGTACTATACTATACAACTATACCTATTATGATAGAATAGAGCTTATATTTTACACAAGTAAAGGTACATCTTTGTAAAATAATTGTATTTTATATTTATTTAGATTTACAAGAAATTGTATTCAAAAATATTACTATTCTATTATTACCAACTATCTAATTTTTCTTATTTTTGATCAAATTTTTATTGGAAAATCCTAACTTGGCGTATTAAAACTTTGAATTTTTGAGAATTAATAAGGTATTTATATTGGATAGAAATTTTTTTGGAAAATGCTTTTTTTACTCGTTTTTTAGTAGAATTTGTGGGTTCGAAGGAATTGTCAATGGCATTGGCAATGGGCGAGGACAGACGACAAGAAAAGCCCTCAGATATTTCAGAATTTATATTTTTTGAGCATTGAAAGCCATGATTAATTGCTTTGTCTTTTCACCAATACATACATATTACGATAATCAGGAAATTAACCTAGAACAATCTAAAAAAAATCAAAAAAATGCAATTCACCTTAAACATTGAGTTAAATAGGTCGAAAGCTTAAAAATAATAGTAATTTTAACAGGATATTTTAACATTTTTGGGCAATTTCTAAATATTTGCTGCAGAATTTACCAATTTGACCAAATTTCCTAATTCCATTTTAAATGGGTATGTTTATGGGTAAATCATTTGGGATAATATTAACTTTTTAATGCTTTATTTCACACATTTGTGAAATTATTAGCTATAGCTTGGACCAATGCAAACTCTAATAAATTTTTGCACAAATAATTTATAAAGTTGTGGCATTTGGTCTTAATGGTCTTGGGCTACTGTATATCAATTAAATGGTTATTTTATTGTAATCAGACTCTCATAAGTTGCATTCAAAAGTGTAGAAAAAAATCGAGTTTAATTTCACCAACCAAGGGTATATCTGTAGAATAATATTTTGAGTTTTATGGTAATATTCTCTCAGTTTCATAGAATAAATGTTGTATAACATACATTAGGTATTAGAACTATACTTTAAGGTGTATTATGTGACTTTTCCCATCTAATAAACTATACCTGAGGGCCCTATAGTACAGAATATAATGGTGTTTTTAGAGTTACTTAGCTGTCAATTATCTCCAATAATAAATATCCACAAAGTACGTGATTTGCAAGAATTTTGAGCATTTTTCATACACTCTATTTTGGGATTTTATACCAATTGTAAAAAATAAGCCTGGTTGGTTATCTACTTGAATTTTTGTATTTTTACTAAAAATTTAGTTTCATATTTCAAATTTCGAGTTTTTGTAGTTTTTTTGTGATTTTATACGATTTTGAAGCATTTTAAGCTGATTTTAATGAACATTTTTAATTTGATTACAGGTGCGTATGATGGAACAGCAGTTGGAGGCTGCAAATTCGAATTCAAACGGCGGGAATTGGAGTCTTGGTTGCTCTGAAGAGTCAGAGAGACTTCACACTGTCGTCCAGGAAAAAGAACGAGCCATCGTACAACTCGAGTGCCAAGTTGAAGAACAGGTATATACATAATTTTTTTTAATTAAAAAAATATCCCTCAAAAGATATGCTAAGAATATTGTTCCTACTTGATAAAGTACTGTGTTGGCATTGTGCAAAAAGATACAATATTAATAAGGATGCACCTATAATAAATTTTAGACAAAAAATACAATAATTTTAAATTAACGGATTAATTATATACAAATTATATATCTTTTTTTACTAGGGTTTAATTAACTTCTCTTTAGTTTAATTTTAATCATGCGAGAAAAAGGTTGAATACAACATAAATTACCCTAACTTTTTGAATACTAAAGGTCAACTTTCGGGTATTACATAATATATCATATTCGGGATCTTCATCATGGATTACCTATCCCTTTAGGCGATTAAATCTCATTTTTATTTTTCTATCATTTCATTAACATAGAGAACCCTTAAAGGATCCTCAGTACTCAGGAGATAATTCGATATTTCTATCAAAATGACGTAACTAGACTTCTAGTTTCCTTCATAGCAAGTTTTATTAAAATCGGTCAAATAGCTTTCGAGTAATCATCTGGACAAACAAACAGACAGACGACGGACAAATTGTAAGCAAAGTTGAATGGTAATTGCTCGCTTCACTCGGACAATTATAAACTTTTATGACTTTTTTAACAAAATCTTACAGTTACATGTTAAAATCAAAATTATTACCTATTTTATATCTTTGTTATTCTACTCAATGTCTTAATACTTTAAATAATTTTTTGGTTTTGTGAACAGGACAGACAGAGACAATAATTTTTCAATATTTTTTAGTTTTTCTATTCCGTTTTGCTTACTATGAAAGATAAAATGCTCAATTAAAATTAAAGTTACATCAACTATGTGTGTCCATTATAAATTCATTAAAAAGTATTTGTTCATTACAAATTAAAAAATTCGCAAAAATTTACAATGCCAAATCCAGTTGAGGTTCTAATGGACTTTCCGGCCTTTTTTATAAGGTTAAACATAAAAAGGCCTAAAAGCCGAATACAGTCTTTCAAAAATCTTTCCAAGCTATCACTAATCTACCCTTACAATCGTAGTATAAAATATTGAGTTTTTCAAGTTGAAATCATTTTAGAAAATATCTCTTGTGGCCTTGTATATCTTGTAGAATTAGATGATTAGACTTGGGCTTATGTCCCATCAATGTTGTACTAGTATCTAGTATAGCAGTATATAGTAGGGCATGTTTTGTTTTGTGCCTTTTCTCGGTTTTTTTTTGCTTGTCTGTCTGGTGGGAAATAAGTGTGGATGATGATGGTTCTCTCGAATCTCTAGAGTCCCATAGAGGGTTTGTCCAATGACATACTCAAACTATCGTGAAAATACAACCATCTAAAAAAAAGGTCAACTGGACATTTTGACAAACTTGAAAATCACCAAATAAAATAATGAAAGAAAAATCTCAAAAATATTTCAAATTCAATAGATTTCACTCTGAATAGATGACTGAATCTCAAGTCATTAAATAAATGTAAAAAGATAAAAATTTCTTTACTCTTTTGTCATTTTCGGATTCTTTTTTTTTTAAATTTTGTACAAAAATATGATCAGGATTAGTCAGGTGTTTAAAAATTGAGACACAAATTCTCGATCAAATGACATTTTTTGAATTCTTTGTGATCTGACAAACTTTTCGGTCACATTATGTACTCGTATATGTCCAATTTTACGAATTAAACTTTGAGAACAAAGTTGAATAAGAAACCCCTTACAACTACTACATATATAGTAGTAGTACTACTATGACTATAAGTGTATAATGTATACTGATCTTTTAAAGTAGTATTCGTACGAGTATTAGACTTGAGACAATATATTTGCGATAATATGTAAAAGATAGACTGATATCGATTTCTATTTTCAGGGAAATGGTTATTTTGTAAGACCCAACCAGCCTGACTTGCCCTTTAAACTTCAATCTTCAAAATTTGAAATCGAAACTCAATTTCTCATTCTAAATCCTGTGAAAAGATCACAAGCTTCAGCAGTATTTCACCAAATTTGGTGACTTAATCTTGTCGACATGAGTACAGTATACTACAAGAATAAAACATGCATAAAGTAATAATTAGAGTACCTAGACTAGATACTTGAACTTGTAGGATACAGGATAATATTAATATTGTTTAAGAAATAATTTGAAAAAATTCAAAATTATCATTATTTTACATTTAGGTAACTACAAATGTTAAAGCTTAAGTATTAAAAATCCAAATTAGCCTATTAAATATTAATAATGACTCAAATAGAGGAAATATTTTCTCTTAAAATACATATGTAAAATAAGCACTGACTGGAATCTGGCAGAATTTAAGGCATTTTCTAAAAAGTCCAAATTTTTGGACATTTTGTGAACTTTTTTCTAGCTAATTTAATTTAGGTCAGATGAGACAAGTCAATGTCAAATCAAATGAAACTCGAAGGGGCCAAATCAAATACAAATAGAAAGTTTCAAAGTTTCCAAAGAGTGGGTGGACATTTTCTTAGATTTTTATCAGACCTTATCAGATCACCCAGCAGATATATCTACCAGTTTTTTGTAATATACGTTTATATAATGATACTGATAGTAGGTTTAGGTATGTGCTTTAAGGAAACTTTTTCCATTTCTTTCTAGACGATTTTTTACTTGGGGAAAGTAAGTACGTAAGGAGAGAAAAGACAAATGATAGTTTATATCAAACCCTTTTTTTGAATTTCTCGTACTTTCCCCAAGGGAAAGTGAAATATGATAAGATTCAAATAATATAATGGACGAATCAAGTCGATAGATAAATATTCATAAAAATCGCTCAAAATATCCAAGTTCAAATGGCAAAAATAAGTAATTTTTGTCATTTTTGTCTGATTTTTAAAATCACAATCAGAAAATTTCAAGGCTTTTTATTCTCATCTCTATTTTGGTTGAATTTGTCTCTATATACAGATACGAGTATTTAGTCTAACTTTACTCATGAAATTAACATAAAATTATTTAAAAATCCTAACCCAAATTACCCTAAACTAGACTACACCAAAAAAAATTGGGTTAGTTTCATAAAGGGGAAAGTTAGACCAAAAATATAGGGGTAAATTCAATCAATATAGGGTTGTAATTAAGCTTAAGATATTTGTAAATTGAACTGAAATGATTACTTGAAAAGTGTCATTGATAGTGGGAAAAAGCAACTTTTTTGAAAATTTTTTTTAAAATTTTGAAACTTTGGATTTGTATAATTCTAGATATGGTTTTGAATGAAGATTTTAGATGATTTTAGGACATTTCTATTTGACTTTAGACTTTAGACATGAAGGTATATGGTTTGAGATTTTTTAGGAAAACGAGATCATTTGAACTTGTCTTGTAGTAAATTCGCTATCAATTTTGCATAAAGCCAAATTCTCATTTTTTGTCTATAAACTTTACCTTCGGCCAGATAAATTACCCTCCATAAACTTTAAAGTAGATCCAATTTTGGGTAAATCTGAAAAATATTTTAAACATTACTCTTATATTTTTTTTATACTTCCCATTTTTTTTCCAGAGAATTTTAAGGCTGAAAGAATCACGACAAGTTGAAGAGAAAGCAGCCAAAATCAAAGAATGGGTCTCAAATAAACTTCGTGATGTAAGTACCTTAATCTATACTTGAATCCGAAAAAAAAACTATTTCAATATCTTTGTATTTTGCTAAATTTTGAAAATAAAGTATTGAATCATAATTTCCGATTGTTTTATATTAAATTTGGGTTCAAAGGTGCGGAAATAATAGTTTTTTGTTGTGTTCTGGTTTTTTCAGCTCGAAGAACAAAACGAACATTTGCGAGAACAAAATCAAAAGTGCGAAACCCAGCTGGAGTTATTGAGAGCCAGATTATCACAACTGAACTCACTTACACAGCAAACCAAATCGAAGGATATCCGACATTCAACTGAGGCAAGTGCTTTTATTAAATATTTATTTTGACTAAATTTACAAAATCTCTAAACTGGAAAAAAAAGTGAAATTTCACCTCATTTTATCCAAACTTTTGACTACAGAATTTGTGTAAACAAAAGTTTCAAAAAAGTTATTAAAAAACTAAACTAGGACTTAATCAACAGCTCTTTAGCAGTAATTATAAATTGGGCGAGCAAAGCGATGAAAGCATCTCAAGTTTCCCATTTTTCGGGTTCAAAGGACAACTTCCGGGTCAAACAGACTTCAAATTTGGAATTTCCGTCTACCCCTATAGCCATTTAAATCGAAACCTCATTTTGGATTTTTTTCCATTTGATTAACATGGGGAATCCTTTAAGGGCCCCCTGACCCCAAGGAGTGGGGCAATCTGAAATTTTTTCAAGAATGCACAACTAGACCCTTTAAGGGTCCTTCATGCCAAATTTGGTCAAGATCGGTCCAGTAGTTTTCGAGTTATCCTCTGGACAAACAAACAGACAGACAGACAGACGGACAAAGTGCAAGCAAAGTTGAATAGTAAGGGCTCGCTTCGCTCGCCCGACTTTTTTTTATATTTTACCCGTATTTTATATAGGTTTCCATTTTGAAATTATATCTCAATTTTCTAAATATTAAAGAATTTTCATACTCTACTTTACACTATAGTAAATTATTACTACTTTTAAAATCCGTTTAAAAAATAAGGTCAGAATTTTTTTGTGAAAATTGAAATTTTAGATGAAATTAGCTTTTGTTGTTAACCTTCTTTTGAAGCAAGAAATCTAAAAATTTACATCTAAACATTAGGTACATATATTTGCATTTATAATTAACGCCCATAAAATAAGATGTGAACTAATTATGGATAAAAAATCTAAATTTTCTTTATCATATGAAATGACTAGTTGAAATTTATTTATTTTTTAAATTTAGGACTCATCAAGGGGTTCTTACGAGGGTGATAGAAGGTCTGACGAATCAGCAAGTCCGCCAGCAGGTGACCAAGCGAATCCACCTAATATCCAAAGGCCTTTGTCCGCAACTGCGGCTTGTCTTGCGGCTATCCGACGTAGATCTGGCGCTTTCGACACACCTGAACAAAGACAACAACGAGGAAAAAGCAATTTATCCAGCGGATCAGGTATTTTCAATAAATATTGCTCATTTTTAAAGGTTTGAATGCTTCAAATAAAAAGTACAGTACCTACCTAGATATCCTAGTACAAAAAACAAGTACAAAAATAAGAGATTTACCTATGTGTAATTGTACTATAACTAAAATTAAAAATACTACAACTAGTATTAGGATACTACATAGGATAATTAAGCATAGGATGAATTTTAGAATTTTGCATAGTCACTGCTGTCATATGTTGGACATACTCGTAGATAGCCCTGTATACTGAAAGATCTAAAAATTTAGAAAACTTGAACATATACCTATTTAGGTACGAGTATCTTATACCTGAAAGTTTGAGATTAATATTCATAAATTTTAACATCTAAATACCTTCCAAGTAAGAATCTATTTCTAAAAATTAATGACAAATTTTGCCTTTGCAAAGATATTTGGCGCAAGATTCAAATTTTTTATTAAATTCTTATACTTAAATTATAAAAATAAAAAACTGCCAGATAATTAAATTCCTGATTCAGACTCTAATGAAACTAAGCATCCTATATGTGCTAATGTAGAATACATGTTATACCTACTGGATTATTTGGTCTAATTATTTCGGTCTAATATGATAACTTTAGCTAAATTAGATATTTAGATCAATAATCTTAAATTAAGTATTAATTGGAGTAGAAAGGATTGTTTAGAATAGCATGTAAAATACCAGATCAGTTTTCAAGCTACAGAATTCTCAGGAATAAGATAAGGATTTTCATTCTTCTGGTTCGTTTGTAAGTAAATTGGATTGGGGATAATTTACTAAATCTCGTTTTAAAATTATATAAGGGTTCTACTACAGATACAGAGTAGAGTGGGTGGGCTTTAAAGTCTTAGAAATTGTATTTTAGACTTAAATCTAGACAAGAAACAAGACAACAAAGTATGCCAGCATAAATTGGATGTTTTCTCTTAAATTTTCATAGTCTCAAGTTCTAAACCACTATAGTACAAGTACAAGTAAACGATATAATCTAATTTACTTGCACTAGGTATACTTAGGTATAAAAGTATACACCTAGGGTATAGAAATATATATATACTGCATTATCAAAATAGGAATATAAAATGTAAAGGTTTTGCAAACTTCGAGTCACAAAAAATTGACAAGATTCTTCCATAACCAAATATCGAATTTGCAAAAATAAGATCAGATTTTACTAATTTTAAACAAATATTTTATGTAATTCGCACACTTAAAAACTACTGATGATACCAATATCTAATACAATTCCTTATAAAATATGATATTATTATCTAGCAATTATGATATGTATGTTTATTGAGTTTAATACTATGTGCCTATATAAAAATAACAAGGAGGGAGAAACAACTAATATAAAAATAAAAAACCAAATTTCAGAGCATAAAATATGATTTGTCCTGAATATTTGAGAAATGTGACAAAATTTAAAAAAAAAATGAATCACAATCAGGGTTGAGTTTTTTAAGATTTCTAAAAATTTAATACCTACTAGGTAGGGTACTTAAGATTAGTACTTACTTTAGTTAGAGACTTTTGAACATTTTTTGAAGTACATTTTGTATAATTTTAGCAAAATTCAAATTTTCATATTTACTGATATTATCTCAATTTGCAGGTGGTCGAGATCAAGGAAATCGTGATTCTCGGAATTCTAGAATTGACTCAGGCTCTGTTGACATGGAGACTCCTCAAAGTCTCAGCCCAAGGTCACCCCTTGACACCCCCATCGAACTCAACTCAAATAATTCAAATGCAAATTCAAATGCAAATGCAAACTCTACAATGACAATTTCGATGCTCAATAATAATGTCCAGAACCCACCAAAATATCAACCACCTCCTCCACCACCATCGAGGCTCAACCTAAGCCAAAGTAACACGACACAAGAGGCTAGAAGTCAAGGTCAAGGGAAAAATACAAATAATTTAAATAATTTAATCACGGTTAAAACCCCGGTTAGTCACCCCGTACCTAGTCCATTACCTATAGTTCTACCTGCACCTACAAAATTTTGCATTACAGACAAAAGTAAAAATCAAAATTTACAAAATTTGCAAAATACCAACAAAGACACGATGGTCGAATCTACTCAATCACTAAATAGTGAGAGAAAAGCACCTCAAGTACCCCCAAGGAAATGTAGGACCAGATCACCAACACCTAATACTAGTCTTGGTAAGCACTTAAATATACTTAAAAGTATAAGCTTTTGCTTTGCAAAATTGCAAAAAAATTTCAAAAATTTGGATTTCTTAATATTAAGATTAGTCGAAATTTTTCATTTTAAATCAATACGATACGATGGTTTGTAGACAGCCAGCCTAAATAGTACCATTTTGCACTTTTTAGTCGATTTTGAGCAATTTTTCTCATATATCTTTCAATTTTTAACACTTTTCTCAGCTTTATTAGACTTCCAGCTTAAGTTCATATTGCAGATTCACTGTTTTTAAACTTTTCAAATTTTAGAATAAATAGGAAGGATAGGCATCTACACTATCTGTATCTCTTGAGTATCTAATTTATATAGCAAAATACAGTATTTAGGTAGATACGTACTGTATAATGCAATGCAATTTTGGCAAACTTTTTTTTGCAAATAAAGCATCGACATTTGAACAATGTAAGGAATGCAATTGAAATAATTTGAAATTGAAATTAGTCTTGGCTCGAAGCTTAAGAAAATAAATAATTCTGGTCGAAATACTACTCATAAATGAATTCCTGCACATTTGCAAATTGCAAAAAAAGGAAAGGAAAAAGGTAATGCCTTAACTTTGTTAGTACTCCTATCCTATCTAGCCTTCAAACTTCAACTAACAAAGGAAATGTTATTGTTTCAAATTCTTAACTTTTTTCAGGTTAAATAGAACATTTGGTTAAGTAAGTTTAAGTAAAGTAAAGTAGGTATTGAGAAATTTTTGAGCTATTTTTACCAGTCAGGCTTTTTGAGGGAAATGAAACTTTTTCTTATGAACATGTCATGAAATTTGGAATCGAAAAAAACGGAGCTTATGAGAACTGAATAATAATTCAAATTCCAATGCCAAATTTTTACACTATTAATACTCTCATTTAGACCAAAAAAAATTGTCAAAATTCAAAAGGATATCTTCGGGTTATAATGGACTTTCTGGCCTTTATATGAGGTTTACCTTTAAAAGGCCTGAAAACCGAATACAGCCTTTGGAGTATTATATCTTTTTGATTAATGCATTTTACAACTTTAAGGAAAAGGTACCATCTAAAATGTATAATTTTTCGACAATTATCAACTAACACCTAATTGGAAATTAACTTAAAATTTCAACCTGATTTATGATAATTTACTATTTCAATATGACAATTGAATGTCATTTTGAATATTATAAACCAAAATTTCGCAAATCATTTTGTAAGTTATGTTGTTAGGATCTTCGAAAGCCTTTGGAGATAAAAGAGCTTTTATAGGCTAAAAATTTACATCTTGTTGAAGTATTCGACAAAATTTGACAATATTTAAGTGTTAAAATTCAAGAAAAATCTCTAAAATTTCCTATAAAAATGAAAATTTTGGACTTGGTTCCAATTTTATGAATTATTTGCAATCTGACATTTACTCAAGTGTCAATAAGCCAAAATTTTATTTATGAATTTATGCATGTTTTAAGTCAAATGAGTATGCACGACTCGAGCTTTCATTTCATTCTATTTCCATTTCCCCTCGTTTTTTTCCTCTACTAAAATAAATAATTCAGAAACGAATTTTTGAGAGCATTATTCATATTTCTTTTGTAATTACAAAGTATGTATGGATATTATTCGCCAAACTTTTCTTCATTTTTTTCTCGCTCTCCAACTTTTTCGATAACTTTATCAAATATAGATAAAAATATGCAAATTACATTCAAATTAACTCGTCATTCATAGTAGGCAAGCATTGAGGCATAAATATACAGAATATGTTCAAAATAAGCATGAAAATTAGCCCTAAAACTAGTTATTTTTTCATTAAAATTGACATTAGTTGTAATTAGCCTCATTCTAGAAGAAAATACAAGAAAGTTTGTGACATTTGTGAGACATTTGTCCTTCTAGAATGTAATAGTTAATAGTAGATTGTATTCTGTAATTAAAATTAAGTAATTTTGCAGTACAATATTAATGAGAATGCACTGTCTCATAGACATAGTACATACAACTTGAATAGTTAAAAATTCATGATCTGAATTACAATTGATCCATCTAATTCTGTACATCTAATACCTACATATTATATGGGTAAATTCTAAAAAAAAGATTAATTTGTCTAGACTTTACTATGCCTTTACATATAGCAAGTTAGGAGTTTTGGAGTTTTTTTCGCAAGAAATAGGATTATTTTGGAAAAAAGTGAAAGTCAAGATGGATTAGAAAGTAGCGTGACTTTTAATTGACATGAATTTCAAGAAACTTGAATTTTTCTTACAAAAATTTTGTAAAAACCTCATGTTATAAAAAGATAATATCTGGGCATTGTTATCGCCCAATTTCATATAAAATTTTGCAATAAAATTTGAAGATATTTTATGAAGATAGATTCTCTTACGGTTATTACTCGATCAACTATTTAACCTTATTAAGTATCTACCTTTGGTCAATTTGATATAAAATGGTTTATAAATTTCAAAAAATAATCAATTTTTTGTCTTTGATGTACAAAGTAGGTTGGATATAGAAAATGAAAGTACCTGCTGAACTCTCTATGAAACATGGCCACGTGCAATTAATTATCTCCTTTAATTCTAATTTAAGTGCTGAAAACTCCATTACCTACTCCCATATAGTAATAATTATAATTTCAGAGCAAATCCTCAGGAAAATGTAAAATTTAGGCAAATTACACAGATTAGTAATTAACTATAGTATGGGCAAAGTGAAGCTCTGGTACTTACTATAGCTAGTAGGTACTATTTTATTTTATTTTACACTTCTAGTATGAAACGAGCATGCAAAAGCCATTAATTCAGATTAGTTCAGTAATTTCACAAAAAATACTGAAAGGATAGCAAGTTCCTTATTTTCCAGGTGTTGGATTTCGAAATTAATGGTCCGGGAAAGTTGTAGATTTTGCATTTCCTATAGAAAAGGTTCAGCTGTATATAGATACTGCTACTATATACTGTATATGATATACGTACTTGTGTATGTATATGTAGATGGTATGAGAGATAATGGAGGATAAAAGGTCAATCAATAGCTAAATAGATTAGAGATAAGGAGATAAGAGAAGGATTTCTCGACTTAAGCCGATATTTCAAGTAGATTAGATATCTAGTATAGAAAGTCTTTTCTTTCCCTACTATTCCTTCCTATACATGGTACTTTCTCCATAAGAGAAAGTCGAGAAAGTGAAACTAATGTTTTCACTTCAAAAAAGGTATTTCCTTCAAAATCACACACTTTACTCCCAAAATTTCAATAATTTCAATTTTGAATAAATCTCATTTAAACAATCTGAAATATTAAATATCCCAAATTCATGGTTAAATTGAGAAAATGGTCTTTTAGGTTTTTTAAAAAAAAAGTATTTCAATCCCTCTAACTTTGAGAATCTCGGGAAAATTTTCATTCTTAAAGATGTGAACTAAATTAACTAAAATTTTGAACTAAATGACTCCTTCATCCCGAAAATCGAATTTTTTTTAGAAAAATCAGACTCCATAAGGTCGCGAAGCGACATTTGAGCAAAATTTGGTTAAATTACGTCAAGTTTAGACCCGTGCTTCGCACCAGAATTTGTGCGCGAAATTCAATTTTTAAACAAAATTATTTGTTTGTTATTTGTAACACAATTTACCTAATGTTTTACACTTCAATTCGATCTAGAAATGGTTATTTTTGCATAAAAAACCGATTTATCGCCATCAATAATTAATTTTATTTAAAAATTTGAATTTCGCGCACAAATTCCGGTGCGAAGCACGGGTTTACTGCTAAATATTTTGACAAATTTTCTTTAGCCTTAATGTCCTGAAACACATTCCATACTACTATTTTCTCATAAAATGAACATTTTTTCCATTTCCATCGATCCATACCTTACAACTTGTAGTAGTTTGGTACTCGTAGGGCACTACTATAGTACTAGAAGGTATACTACAACTGAAAACCTAGAAAGAAATATACCAGATGTTATATTCATGAAATGAAGGTAAAAATTCCAAACCTTTTCAATCGAGCTCACTATTTTACCTACTATAGACTTATAGGGGGTAACTGATAGAAAAAAATCGAAAATTGTAAAAGATTTACTCGATTTCTGCTCCTTTTTTTCTACCATAGTATTTCTCAGTTTATCTGCTATGCGTACATCAAATTCAGATAAGACTTAAGACCACTACTATCTCTGATCTAAAGAAAAGAAATGTACAAGGGTTTATGAGGGTTTGAAAAAAATACACTTTACTACTTACTTATATGTACCTACTAGTTTTAGTAGACTGTTGAACTATAGGGTAGTAAAGTGGTTTGGTAGAAAAACTTTGAATTTTTTGAGTTTGCCACTTCAAACTTTAAAGATGGGAATGAAATGAAGGCTTTTTTTTTTACTTTCTTTCTACTTTCACCAGTAAAAAATTGAGTAGAAAAAAAAAAAAAGTTTGAATTTTTTTAAAGTACTTACGAGTAGGGTACCTACATTTCGACCAAAAGAACTTTATCATTAATCAGTATAGTTCGATCTTTCAAAGGTATATGATGTGAGTGCAAAGAGCTTCATTTTACAAAATTATTTCTTTATAAGGTAGTCGTCTACTAATAGTATCTATTACATGCCTTTTTAAATTATTAGAGATTTTAGGTCTAATTTCAACAAAAAAACAATGATTTTTATGAGAAATCTTTACTTTGATATGCTTATTATACTCTTAATTATTAAGATTTTTAGGATTTTCATAATTTTTTGAAATATGTATTTTAACCTGATTTATAATAGTATCCGTAGTAGGTACATATAGGTACATATTGTTAATTGAAAGTATGAAGAAAGTTTTCATTTGAAATTTTTTGATATTTTACTATTACTTTTTGTGTAATTTATCCTGCATTAAAAAAGAGCTTTTTAGTAATTTAGGAATTTGAGCAAAAACTTTTTGCTTTACTTTATACTTTGCACTTTACGAATTTTCAATTTTGTAATACTAATTAGCACGAAATACTTATAGTTAGCACTTTTAGTTAGCCCAAAGTTTCATCGAGATTTTCTACGTTTATTGCGTATTACTAATCGTAAATGCTAATTGAATTCATTGTTTTGCTAATGTGGGCTTGAAAGTTAGCTCAAAATGTAATTAATTAATGATTTGTTATTTTAATTATTTTAATTAGGAACTACTCCAGGAAGTGAAAATTCTCCACACACAGAAAATGCTGATGAGGAGGATGCGACCGTCTTAAGAGCTCGACTAGGTAATAGAAATGAATTTAGTAAAAATCTATGATTCTGTCATATAGGTATTAGTATTCAAAAACAAAAAAATTTTGAAATACTAAAATGTCTTAATTTTCAAATCATGAAAAATTCTACCTTATGGAACCTGTATTAAAATATTTGCCAAATTTTGGTTTGTAATTTATAAAAAGGTGTAAAACTAATTTTCAAAATTTAAAAAAAAATTGCGATAAGGAAGTTTTTTAATTAAGGGTAGGCTAACAGTATAGTAAAGTAGTTAATAAGTATTTTTTTGCCTATTATTCCAGACGCCGAATGTCAGCAATTAGCTCGAGATTTGCAAGCAGCTGTCAGAGAGCTTGTTAGACCGGAAATGGCACTTGCAAACGGAAACTCGAAAAATCAGAAAAAGGGTCAAAGTTCGCGAACTAAAGCCCGAGATGAGAACGAGGACTACTCGGAGATTTACTCACCTAGTCGGGAAAAAAGTGGAAACTCACCGCCAACACCTCCAATGCACAGGTATATACTGTTAGTATGTCATATGCCAAGTATAATTTATTTTGATTTAGAAAAAATGACAAATGACGAAAATTTGACGTTTTTGAGATTATCTTGGATATAGCTTGATATATGGTAGATATAAAAATTTGGTTCCAAATAACAACTGATTTATCTACATTTATTAACAGTCCCAAATTTACCCTTAAGGATATTTGAGAATGTCGAGCTTTCAATTTTGAAAATCTTTGATTTGTTTTGTTTTTGTCACCAAGTGAGGCAATAACTGGTAGGTAGGTATCTGTAGTTTTATAAATAGGCTTATTGTTTATGGGTTGTTTATGCGTAAAATATGAGGTTCTGTTGAGTGGAAAAAGGTAATTTAATATGTAGGTTATGAAGTTTGGGTTGGGTTGAGGGCTTAAGGGATATTTTTCTCGTTTTTGATTAAAAGAGTGGGATTTTAGTATGGGGAAGGTGTGTGCTTATAAAATAAATGTTGAAGATATACTTTACTTGCTTAGGTTAGATAGGTGGAATTGATCTGAAAGTTATCAAAATTTCATGTCCGACAAAAGCTGATTCTTATTCTTCCCTCAACCTGATATTTCATTTATTTCCCTATGCTCCAGTCATATAGTTATTGATAAACACAAGCAAGACCAATTTCCAAAATATCAACAATTTCAAAAAAAAAATATGAATACTAATTCGTAAACTTTTTGGTAAAAATTTTATAAATTTTTGTTGGTAATTTTTAAAAAGGTAGGGTACTACTCGTAAATTTCATTTAAAATAGAAATCACACTTAAAAAATTTAAAAAATTGAATGGTCAAACTAAACGAAATTTCAAAATGTCAAAAATTTTCAAAAAGGAGGCTACATTATATTAGGATGCAGACCAATTTTTTAATGAAAATATTTGAAAATTTTGGCATGTAATTTTAAAAAAGGCAGTATTTCATTTAAAATTGAAACCAAAATTAAAAATTTTAAAAATTGAATAAAATTGACAAAATAGACCAAATTCCGGGAGATCAAAAATTTCAATAGAAACAGAAAAAAAAGCAACTTTTTGATAAAGTTTCACCAAATTTAGCAACTTTTTAATGAAAATTTTGTAAAATTTTGACTTGTAATTTATAAAATGGCCCTAATAATCAAATTTTAAACTTAAAACCCAAATAGTGCCAAATTGAAAAATTGAAGATAATCAATTTTTTGAAATTTTGACATTTTGGCCAGGGAAAGTGTGACTTTTTGTCAAAGTTCATAGGAATTACAAAGTAAATTTGAATTATGAATGACTCGACATGCTGACATGGTGTTCAAGTATCAGCATATGTATCTTATTCTACATATGTCTAGTACAAGAAAAAATTGAACTTTGGTTTGAAATTTTGAATTTTTTGGCAACTGCTTGTACCATGTCCATTTGAATTTGAATTTCATATTCAACTTCACAAGACCTCAGAAGAAAAATTCAACTTTTATCATTACAAATCCCATCAACTGATATTTGGCTTGTAGGCGTAAGAGAGTGCAGTTGAAATCTCTACATTTTTTTTTCATTTTAACTTAACCTAGAAATCACGAATCTAATCTAGAATTGTTTTTTTTCTTTCATTTCCTTGCACTTGAGTAGATTTAGATTTGAATCGTGATTTTTATTGCAAAAAAGTTCACACAATTCTGATTGCTTTTGATGATTAGAATTTTATCAAAAATTCTTACAAAAGTTCTAATAAGAGAACTTTTTTGAATAAAAATCTAAATTCATAAAACTATTAGAAATAAGGCTTAAATTATATGGTAAAATTGCCATTTTTTGCATTATTTTCATGTAATTTAAGGAAAAATTGAGACATTTTTTTGCCCTAAATTTCCAATTTGATAAAAATTAACATTTAAATGAAGCTTTCCAGGTTGTAAAATCCAAGTTCTAGAATCTGAAGATTACTTTTGTTGATTAGAATTTTTAATAATTTCATTTACTTACCTAAAATTTTGCTCTAGGTTGCTTTTAAGATTGAAGATTTTGGCTTTTGTGCTATTTTTGATTTAAACAAGTTTACTTTACTTATGTAGATCTCAAGAGATTTCTTCTCTGAGAGAATCTCATTCATGAATAAATCAAAAGTTAACCTTCTGCTTCTCAGAAGATCATATTGTAAATTGTAAGTCAAAAAAGATTTTGGAAGTCAAGTCAACCTTCCCGAATTGAACTAGACAACCTGATGTCCTTGTACAGAAATATAAAAAAAATTACCTTTTACATTTCATAAATACAGTATAGAAGGTAGTAGGAGTATGTATTAGGCATAGGAAATTCGATATTTTTAGATAAAATAAGACTCGGTTGTGAGGGGAAATTGTATCGAATTTAAATCGAATTTCCTCAATTCTATCTTTGACCTGTCTTAAACACACATTTCAAATATTAATATGAAATGAAATGTCATAAAAATTTGAATATCTATACATTTTATTTTGTTAAATATTGAGATGGAGTAGATTGAGATTGAGATTGAGATTGAGAGGATTTGTTGCAAATCTTTGGATTAGGTTAGAAAGAATCCTTCTACGAAGATTACTCAAGATATTTTAGATATTTATTCTGAAAAATATTTTCTAAATTGGTTATTTTATCATATACAAAGTAGATAACTGGGAATTTTGGAATTTTATTGAAAAAATCGTATATTTATCATGAATAAGAGCTTTTTTTTTAGCTCGCATATGAATTACTTGAATAATTTATTATATATCTTTGTTTGTCAGATTTCCTTCTTGGGAGTCTCGTATCTATGAGATTGCAGCAGCGGGTGGTCTCCGAATCGGCGGGAAATTTGAATCCGATGGTCCTCGAAGTGTATCCGAAGCTGACGGGGCCAAAAACCACAGGACTTATCATTCTCATTCACTTGGAGTTAATTTTTCCATACCTGTTTACACAACTGTTAAAGGGGTAATTCTAAATCTCTATATTTAAGCTTGATTATTTTTCAAGATTCTCAATTTGAAATCCTAGATTTGATTAGATTACCTATCGTATATACTATATAGAGAAATCAACTAAAATTTTGAAATAGATAATACCTTACCTTATAAAAACGATAAAAGTTGAAAATTATTGTAAAAAAGAAAAAGTACCATCAATATTTGAGTTCCGTCAGCTACCTAATTTGAAATTTAAAAATAATTCTATTCTGACGACAATAACACATTTAATGGATATCAATTTCGACAATTTTTTTTAGAGATATAAGTTGTGAACTTGACTAAATAATGAACCTATACTATTTTGATGATTTACTTTTTGATATTAAGATACAATAATCTACATATCAGTATATAGTGTAATTTGAATATAAATTGAAATTGTTAATAAAGTATATTAGTTAGCAGTATTGTAAAATCTCATTTTGAATGGGTTTTGAATGAATTTGCCTTAAATGTATCATTTTTTTTCAAATTTAGCGAGCTAGTCAAATCCGTAGTGCTCCATTCTCAGGTGATTCTTCAGACTCTTCTGATGGTGAAGATGGTTGTGGATCAGGATCAGGTATATACAGTCGAATTTCTCTATAAAGAACTAGTACTTATCATAATTTATAATAATAATTTGATAATTAGGATCAGGTCAACACCCGATGAGCTCTGGGGAAACGGATCTCTCGAGTCCTCTGAACGGAAACAGTCTTTCACCTTTTAATAATCGATCTTCTTCCTCTCCATCCAAAAGCCTTCGTAGAGGTTCGTTAGAAACTTAATTTTATTGGTAAAATCCATAAAAATTATAATTTTTTCTAATAATTTAGATACTTCATTTGTAAGTCAATCGGAGATTTCTGATGACTACGCAATACCTCCTGGTAAAATTTACTAAAAATAATTGTTTGAAATGTGATTTTTTCAAAAAATTTGTATTTTTTACAATTTCAGATGCCTTTGCAAGCGAAACGAATTCATTAGACATAGCCCTGTCGGCAGGCTGTCGAAACCTCACTCCAAATTTAATCCAAAATAATCACCCAAATTCAACATTACTTTCTTCAGGATCTGGATCTGGTGGTTCAGGTTCAGGTCATTCGACTGGACATTTAGGATTTACCAACAACCATTCTGTTGAAAATTCACCAAGGAAAGAATGCTTAGAGAAATTAGGATATTTGACAAAACTCGGGGGAAAGTTGAAAACTTGGAGAAAGCGATGGTTTGTTCTAAAAAATGGAACTTTAACCTACTGGAAATCTCAGGTTTGTTTTTATTTTACAAAAATTCTCTTTTCGAAATTCTAGTATCTATCTATAGTATGTACTTGCATAGTAGGTACTTGTATAAACTGTAAAAAGCATTTTACATTTTATTTTATTTATTAACCCTTATCTTGCAAGTCCAGTTGGGCCATTTTATTTTATTTTTATGACATTTGCCCTTGTTTTATTCTTATGTCTCTTTTTGTTCTCTAGAGATAACCTTCGTGTAATAGGCCAATTGACTTAAATTTTATGATTTTTTTTTCTACTTTTTTCCCAAGCAGCAAGAGTCCATAAGGAGACCCGTAGGCCGTGAAATTATACTCGATGAAAATTGTCGAATTATCAGAGAAGAAGGTGGACCAACTTTTGGTAATTTTTTTAAAAATTCCTGAGCATTTGGTCAAAAATGTTGTCTAAAAATCAGAATCTCTTACTATTCAACAACTTTGCTTGCATTTTGTCCGTCTGTCTGTATGTTTGTCTGTCTATCGTTTGTCCAGAGGATAACTCGAGAACTACTGGACCGATTTGGACCAAATTTGGCATGAAGGACCCCCATAGGGACTGGGTGTGCCATTTTAACAAAAATTTCAAATTGTCCACCCCTTGGGGTTCAAGGGCCCCTTTAAGGGTTCCCCCATGTTAAACAAATAGGAAAAATCAAAAATGAGGTTTAAGTGGTCTAAAGGGTAATCAATGACGGAGATTCTGAATTTGACCATTGACCTCGGAAAAAGGAGCAAGTTGAGACGCTTTGCTCGCACAATTTATAATCAACTTCTAGTGAGTTGATTAAAGCCTAGTAGATTTATCTTTGAAAAAAATTTCATTTTCTTCTCGAAATATTATACTAGTAGTCCTTATATGATATTTTTGAGACAAAGCGAGGACATAAAACTTAAATAAATAAGTATAAATATTCACCTCACATTTGTTTTTTGGATCTCAATTTCTTGCACCCTTAAGACTGAAAAGGTGCACAATCCATAAGATTGAATAAAAATGCAAAACCTCACAGTCAATTTTCTACGTTTCGAGCCAATAAAGATGATTTAAATAAAACAAATATCAAATTTTTTACCATTTTTTTATGAAAAATTGTACTACTTTGGAATACAAAGTACAGAGGGATTTGATTATAAATTATAAATCCAGCCAAAAGCTAAGATTTATCACATTTGCAGTTTTTTGCAGTGCAGATTTAATTGGTTTTTGACTCGTATCTCAAATCGATAATTTGATTACCTACCTATATGTATATGTAGATACTGTATAGTACAAGATCTTTTTTGTATTCAAATACAGTACCTATAAACCTTATTATTATAATTTGAATTTGAAAGAAAGTTCGTTATCTCAAGACTCAAGCCCTTTGTACAATTACTTATGTAATCTAAATGTAAATTGAATAATGATTTTCAAATACCTACCTAGTACGAGTAGATAAATGATTGTATCTTGATTCTGTTTTGAGTTTTGATAAAAAAAAGCACAAAGGTTTACTATAATTAGAATTCATACAGAATTTCGTAGCTCATTATTTACTACTAGTGTACTATTATGTAAATAAACATATGGAATGTGTATGGAAATGGAAATCATTCGAACTGGTAAAATACACAATTATTATGAAAGAAATTGAATATTTTTCATAGAAGACTTTATAGAGTCGAATTACTCTATAAAGTCTTTACACTGGAAGTAAAATCGATTTAAGCTCGTAAAAGTACCTAAATAGTGAGAAAATTTTGACATTTTTAGCTGAACGTTATAGGTAGATTCCATCGTAGATTGATTTATAATCACCCAACTTGTTTGTTGACTTTTTTTTTTTACTTTTTACTTACTTCAAACTTCAAATTGAGAACTCATTTTGCGAGTCATTTCAAAATCCCAGGGATTTATTAGATTTTGATTCGAGATCTTGCTGTCTTTCTTTGATTTGAAAGTCTCAAGAATCTAATTTGTCTCCAGGTTTCTCAACTACTTGTACCTACTAGTCAAAATCACCCCGAGATCTGTAATTTGTTCTTTATACATACATACAAGTATAAAAAGGTACAGAATTCTCTTATTACCTATAGAGCTTGTACATTTTTAAACAAGTTTCATTTTACTTTTACTTTCTGTAACCCAAATTCTTTTGTACTTTGACTCAAAATAGAAGCAGGAAATGCTATAAATAAATCGAACAATTTAACTACATAGAATAGAATAGAGTTACTCTATGACCTTTTTATATTTCTTCAGTTCAGATAGGTCAAATCGGCATCATCTTCTCATTTTTGGACATTTGAAAATTAAAAATTATTAAAAAGGTTAAAAAACACGAATCTTTATCAAAAATTGATCATTCAATATGCGGCATTCAAAATTTTGATGGCATTTTAACGAGATTTTTAACGAGGATTTTTCAACAAAACCAGAATCAGACAATCTGATGCTTTAAATTATTTTTGGTTTTGAGTTTTGGTAAGCTGACCAGTTTCGACCATATCAATATATTATACTAGGTATATAGAAAAGTGCTGTGAAAAGCTAGAGGTTTTATAATTTCTTTATCAACTTTCCCTTTGCTTTCTTTGAATTTTTTTTATAAAAAAGTCATCGCGAAAGGTATATTCAACCTGAGATTTGGATTTTGGTTCATATCCAAAAGATTAAAAAAAACTTGTCCTATGTATCTCCTAATAAAATAATGCCCTATCCTGAAATTTTGAAATGGATTCGAGTATTATATAATTCGAGTACCTTAACTCTACATTATATCTGTATGTATGATGTTAAAGAGTAACTTGGCTTATTTTTTAACAAGTAAAATACGGCTACGGCCAAGTACGAAGTCATTATACTCAAAATACATTTCTAATACCCATGTAAAAGTTCTAAATATCTTATGTTCTTATAATAGATAAATACCCTATTTTCTCCGAATTTCCAAAATAAGATGGTTGTATCTCTTTTATTTTGAGAATTTTTTGAAAAACTTTGTGACTTTACGTGTCTGACTTTTTCCAATCCCAAGAGTCCAAATAATATATCCCC
>JAQIXA010001687.1:0-22743 GCA_034699045.1 Nanhermannia cf. coronata Gr-Ori-00579
TAAACCCCATTTGATTAACATGGGGGACACTTAAAGGGCCCCATGACCCCAAGAGGTGGGGCAATCTGAAATTTTTTGTCGAAATGACACATCTAGATCCTGCAAGGGTCCTTCATACCAAGTTTGGTTAAAATCGGTCAAGTAGTTTTTGAGTTATGCCGCGAACATACAGACAGACAGACGGACAAATTGCAAGCAAAGTTGAATAGTAAGGGCTCGCTTCGCTCGCCCAATAAATTGTTATTTTTTAATTTTAAAAGGTTAATCTCGTCTGAGGATCGAATTTATAGAAGTGATTACCCAAGGAGATCAGCTGTTGGAAAAATTCGGGTTGTGAGCTGTAACGTCGATAATGAAAATATAGCAAAGTAAATAAAAAATTACTAATAAATTAATCAGGAGACATAATTAATATTATTCTTTTTATAGACATTATCAAGACCAGAGTAGATTAATTATAAATCTACTGGTCTTGACATTATACATATTTATTTTAATAAAAAATAAAACTGTATTTTTTAGATGGGCAGTAATTGGATGTGAGAGATTTCCTTCGAGCCAGATGATGTTATGTGATGACTGCCTCAAAACTTATTGCTACGATTCAAAAGGTCAGAAAGTTGGAACTTTTAATCTCTACCCAATTGTTATTCCAAAATTTTAAGAATTCAAAATTTAAATGAGGATTATTATACTAAGGATTATACTAATTATTATACTTTATCCTAAATTAATTACTATATTTTAAGAGGTACCTACATAATATTAAATATTACTACCACTCGTACTACTTATGTACATTAAGATAGGTAGGTATATTGAATTCATTTACTTACTATTTACTACTTTTTCGATATATATTTTTCTTCTCTTTTTTTGATAATTTTAAGAATTCTCTCATTCACTACCTACTGTTACTTGTTTTATGAAATAACTTTAAAATCTACTATATTATTACTTACTATATTTTACTATAGCGGAATATTAAATATTACTTCTATAGGTAGGTAGGTATATTGAATTTGTTATTAATTTTTATTGATGATTTTCCTCTCTTTTTTGTTAATTTTAAGAATTCTCTCACTATCAACTGCTGTTTAATGACTATAAATGGGAATCCAAACTAAATTTATTGCTATTTTTTAAGATGTACTTCGTACATATTAGTTAACATTGATTATTACTATTATCAGTATTACTGTAACCTAGCTTTTTTTGTTTTTGATATTTCTCAAGTACTTAGGTACTGATGCATATTTGATTATAGTACTACAATAGTAATAGTTTTATCGAATAACAAATATGTTTCTTTGAAATGCATTTCATTTCATAAATGATGTTATTTTATTATACATTTTTATATTTGATTATTGATTACATATTTGTACCCTACTAAAGTTGAAGTAGTTAGTTTTAGTTAGTGTTTGTACCTAATAATTAATAATATTAATTTTTAAAATTAATATCTTAATGTTAGAATAACTTACTTTATCCATTATATTAGTATTAGTATTAGTATTATTAGTATTAGAATAAAATTTTGGATTTGAAATCTGTTTTCTCGAGTCTGCTGCTGTTCTATTCTTTTCTAAATCATATCACTTAAATCAATAAGCTAATCGAATATCATAAATGATAAATAAGAATCTGCTGAATCTTTTATAATTATTGTAGGCAATATGTAAGGTTATATTAAACTAGGGTTTGGCAATCTGTTAATTTAAATTAGACTGAAATATAATACCTAAAGTAGGTAGTCAGGTAGGGTAGATCGTTTTATAAATCAATATTAACTTTATATTTAGGCTGAAAATAGCAAGGATTTTACAAATCAAGGTTTTTACTAATTCTATATCTAGATATAACAAACTCTATACGAGTATAATAATTAAGTTAATATAGAGTAAGTAGTAATAGGCAATTTTTAATTACAATTTACTTGGGATGCATAAAAATTATTTATGTTGGAATCAAGTATGCATATTATAGATATTTCAGGTTCAAGTTTACTTTATTTGCTTTAGGAAATGTATAAAAGACTGCTGAGTTTATATCGAGCAATTATTCAATAGAAAATTATCTTATTTATAATAAGTTACCTATCTATCAATAATACTTAGAATTTTGAATAATTAGTTAGAAAAAAATGAATAGTAATTTTTATACCATTTGCTTGAGTTTATTGCTCCTTTTTTTGGCAACACCAGCATTTTCTGGATTTCCAGGTTTTATTAATTAATTATTAAAATTATATTTTTTTATATATCTATAATACAAGTACCCTACCTAATAATTATGGATTTTTAGCTTTTAAACCTTTTGGAAATATTATTGAATTACTTAAAACTAAATTGAAAGTTGGGACTCCGCAGCAGACTGAACAGAAAGCTGTAACCTCAAGTTTGAAAAATACTCCAAGTTAGTACATTAATAATTTTTTAAATGTATAAAATGCCTTTGACTGGTGATTGATTGTGGGAGCGAAGCGAGCACTACTATTCAACTTTGCTTGAACTTTGTCCGTCTGTCTGTCTGTATGTTTGTGCACGGCATAACTACTCGAAAACTACTAGACCGATCGATGGCTAAATTTGGCATGAAGGACCCTTATAGGGTCTAGTTGTGCATGCTCGAAAAAAATTTCAGATTGGTCCACCCTTTGGGGTCAGGGGACCCTTTAAGGGTTCCTCATGTTTATCAAAATCAAATGGGAAAAATAAAAATTTGATATTGACACCCATTTAATCAGAAAATTGACCATGGAAAATGGCAACTTGAAACGTCTTTATTGCTTTGCATCGCACGCACAATTAATAATCAATTACTAGGTAGTGAGTTGATTAAAGCATAGTTTATGATTTAATTTGTATTTTTATTCTCTACAGGTATTTACGACGATGCTTCCGTTTTTCTTACCGTTTCATCTCTGGCTTCAGGTGGTCCTGGAAGGGATCGAATGTGGGAGTTGAACTGGAGAAATTGGGTGGATTTCGATAAAGATCAAGATTGGGTTGGATTATTCGATAAAATGCCGGAATCATCCACTCTACCATTGGATTATATAGCGGTCAATGATACGAAAGGTAATTTTTAACATAGTATTTTACTGGGTCGCGGAGAAAATCCTATCTGCCAAAATCCTACCGATAGAAATCCTACATAAACCAAAATCTTACCAACCGAAATCCTACCTAAGCCAAAATTTTGTCAAAATTTTCAACTTTTGAGAATTTTAATGTAATTTTAGACAAAATTGAATTGGTCAGATTTAGTCAAAATTTTCAGGATTTTGGTATGTTAGGATTTTGACTGCGACCCAATTTTACTATTTACATAGCTGATTTAGGTCTGGAAATTCCCATTTTTATCTCAATTTAAAGTTATTAGGATTTTTTTTAAATATTTGTAAATTGTAGGCTATTACCGGACATCTATAAGGTTCGAGCGAGTTGACTTGGATGTGAATGGGGACCCTTGTCAATCTGGCCATTGGATTGGTTACATGAGATTTGGATCATTATTGGCTTCGAAATGTCTGGAAATTCACCCAAGGTGGATGGGATCTCCTGAAATGAAAGATTTGATTCGTTATACACCTTTAAATTCTCTGATGATTCCAGGGACTCATGATGCAGGGGCCTGGAGACACTATGCTGGTGTTGGCCATGACAATGTATTCATTAGATTCTCTGTCAAGTAAGATTTTAGATAATAAAATAACCAACCTTATGGACCAACTCTCTTAAGTACCCAACTCATTCTAATTTCTTTATTGCTTTATTTAGTCAAGAAGAATCTCTCTACGATCAGATGGTTTATGGGATCCGATATTTCGATATGAGAGTTGCCTACTATCCTCACACACCTGAAATCTGGTGGATAAATCATGGAACTTCCATTTTTAGGCCTTTAGTCACACTGTTTGATGATGTGAAGCGATTTGTCGCAGAAGCTCCTGATGAGATTATCCTGATGGACTTTCATGGCTTCCCTGTTGGATTTTCCGGGAGAGAAATCCACGAACAACTGGTGGTATTTGTGAAAGAACATGTGGGTCATTTGTTACTCCAGAAATCTGAGGCTGTTAATTCCAATTTTCCAACACCACATGATTTTTGGACGGCTGGAAAAAACGTTATTTTGACCTACCAAGATGGATCTACCTCTGGAAGTCATGACATCTTATGGGTAGAACTAATTATTGAAATACCTACTATTTATATCTTACATTTATATTTATATTTACTAATCGAATCTGTAGACATATTTAGTTCACGCTTGGGGTGATAAAAACAATGTGACCGAGCTGGAGCAATATTTTGAGGTGGAGATTCCAAGAAGAGGTAGATGTAATGGTTGGCTATGGTCGTCCATGACGGAGCTAACAGCCCGTGAAATTGATTACATCATTAATCTTAATGGTAATTATTACCTACTAAATACAAAATATAATCCGCAGTTAATAGCCTAATTCTAATCATAACGTTACTAATTATGTGTAATATTCTAGTTGGATTAAGAGGTTTCGCTGACTGGGTCAATATTCCGCAATCTTATTGGTTTCAAAGGTAATTCTCACTGGAATAGATCATATTATTATATTATTACCGATATCTATATTATTATTTGGTCTATCTTATTTTAAAACCCAAATTAAATCATTGCCAATTTTTATTAATCAAAAAAGGGATGTGATTAGATCAGATGGTCCAAATGAGTCTTGAAAAATCTATTTACATTCTATTAGGATCAGACGATTCAATCTTTTAAAAAAATTTTTAATTGCTTTTTATTTGACTCTTGATAGGTCACACTGGTATGAGAATGTGAATATAATTGCATCTGATTTTTTCCTTGGGAATAATATCATTGAAATGTGCATTCATGGAAATTTACACCGTTCAGCCTGCCCAGCTAACTCAAAATCTGCTCTACTTACACAAAAGATTAAAAAATTAGCTAAAAATTAAATTTTATTTTTTAAATAATAATACAAGTATGTAATACCCAAAATTCTGATTTAAAAAATAGATACTTTTTTCTATCTAAATTTTTCCGGGTTAAGAATCCTTTTAGTGATTACTATATTGACTTATTTTTGGCATTTTTAAATATTTCCCTGGCCCACATTCAAGTTTTTTTTATTATGTAAGATATGTTTTAATATAATATAATAATAAAATATCTTTTAAAAGTTGAATACATACATGAAATAAGAGAAATATTATGTAAGTAGATAAATAAATGAACTTTTTAGGAATTGTCAATTTCATAAGATCCAATTGGTAAATTGGCCATTGGACTTCCTGGGGCAAAGGGTCCTTTGATTTTAATTTTGAGTTTTGGAGGTTTTGGAGTTGTAGTGATGTTCAAAACCTGAAAAATTAAGTATGTATTAGTATTATTATAAATTGTCTCCGATTTAATCTCATCCCTAATTTGGTTGAATTTACCTATATATTTTTGGTCTAACTAGTGTACATAATTACCTCTGAAGGAATTTTAACCAAAATTTTTACAAATCCTAACATATATACCCTACTATAATATATGTAGGGTACTAAACTAAAAAAAATTTGGGTTAATCATACATAAGGGTAAAAAGTTAGACCAAAAATATAGCAAAATAGGTATGAAATTAAACTTAAGTCATTCATTACATTACATAATTTAGGTATAGAACAAAATATCTTACCGGATTTGGAGCTTTTTTAGCCCAAATAAGAAACTCAATGGGTTGAGTCTTTTCATGTAAACACCCATACTAGACACCTGATATTTGTATGACCCTTGACCTTTGTAGGTCAGTGACTAGGTCATATTCAAGTACTAGCTAAGGGCTTTCGATTTATGTATGAGAATAAGGGTGTAGCTCTTATAGAAGCTGGGATATAAATTATTGAAAATATTGATATTTGCCAAAATTTTATGGTTTTTGGTGAATTTCGAGCTATGGGCAATGAAAGGTTTTTGTACTTTGAGATATATCATTCGAAGGCCCTTTTTAAGGGCTACAAAATAGGGCAAGACCCATTAAGTTTCTCATTGGGCCCCAAAAAGCTTCAAAACTGGCATGGTTTGTAATTTTCCAATACCTGTTCCATGTAGATTTTCTGCATTTTCCAGGCAAAAAATGGATTATACATTGGCATTGGTGGATATCCATAGTATGGGCTCATTGGCATAGGTGGCATCATAGGTGGTGGTGGATTTGAAATTTCTCCAGATGCTCCTGCAGGTGGTGCCTGTCTCAAAAACATCCCCCCACTCGGAACCCCATAAATATCGCCGACATTTGGATTCGCCGCCTCATTCGGGTCAGGGGTTGTGGATGATTTCGCCGCAGCATATAACCACCATGGAAAACCACCTGATTTCACTTTTGCCTCTGAAAATATAAAGATTTACATTTAGATTTGAAGAATTTAAATTCACCTCTAGACTAGACTCGTTTATAAAAAATTGCATATTTTGCTATATCTGCCCTTATTTTTTGAAAAATAAGGGCAGATTGGGGATAGTTTGAGAATGTAATAGGGGTAAATGCAATCAAAATAGGAATGAAATTAAATCGAAACCAAAGATTTATACCAAAGTCCAATTTTAAAAACCTTTCCAAATTATCCTTAATCTGCCCTTATTTCTCAAAAAAATATAGCAAAATATGAAATTTTTTTAATTTTTAGATTAGATACAAAAATTCCAAGTTTAGACTTACCAGAAACGGCAAAAAAGGCGACAAGAGCCAGAACCAGTAAGAATTTCATGGTCCAAGGACAAGAGTTCAACTTGATCTGACTTTTTAAAAAAATGGTTTGGAAAAGTACAAGATTAAAATAGAGATTAAATTTCAACATAATTAAATAGGTAATTAAATGAGAACACTTGGACAAGTGTACCTTATACATACTGTATATTTTTAAAATTTCATAAGATTCCATGTAACTAGTAAGTAGAGCATTTGTATTTGTAAGTAGAGATTAAGTTAACTATATCGAATATTTTAAAATTATTTTAGAGTAGACCCCTTTATAACAAATCTCTTTATAATGAACATGTCTTTATAATGAGAATGAACTCTTACAGCATACTCTATTGAAATTTCTATTGAAAAAATTAAGCTCGCTTCTAACTAGAATAAACTAGGATTTAGGATACTGCATAAATAATATATCTGTATATGCAATCGATAATCGGATTAATCGACTGAAATAATTGACATACTATAACCCTACCTATACTTATTTGATCAAAAAATATCTAATATATCATCTTATGTAAGTATTAGGCTATAAGTACCCTACCCTATATATCTGTATTATCACAAGTGTAATAATAATATAAATACCTATACAATAAGCAAGCTTTTTAATTATTAAAAAATGTAATATGTTCTATAAAATGATATGTAATTTACATTTAGGAAAAATTTTGAAAAGAATTTGGGTCTCAATTATGTAGGGACATCATTAAAAATGCACTTTTTTTTACACAATTTATCTTACCAACCTATATTTAAATGAATATGAGCCAAAAATTGATCAAAATCGATAAAGTTTCTTTTGAATGTAGATACACTACCTACTAATATGTAGGTAGGGTCCTTTCGATTTTCGATTTTTTAATTTTTTTTAGAAAAAAATTCTAAAATGTGTAGTTGAAAATGATTGGCAAAATTTTCATAATCTTGATTTTTCTAAATTATAATTCATCTGAAGATGTTTCGGAATTCCTGATAAAATTTCCAAATTTTCCAAATTTTTTTGATCTAATCGTATATCCACACAAAGGGAGGACTATACCTGAGACTATAAGTAAATTTTCCAAAATTTTTAAATTTTTATCTAAACAAGTAACTAATGCAAGGCTCTGATTTAATTTCATCCCTATTTTGGTTGAATTTACCCCTATACTTTTGGTCTAAATTCACCCCTGTAGGAAATTTACCCAAAATTTTTAAAAAATCCAAGTTTAAAACTAAAAAATGTTTTGTTAATTTCATTCAGGTGTAGGGTTAAGACAGTTATATAGGGGTAAATTCAACCAAAATAGGGATAAAATTAAATTTTGTTCATTTTTAGATACAATTGGACTCTGTTTTATTGGCAATTCTTCAAGAAATTCAGGATTTCAAGATAATATCCCAGTTTTGAATTTGTTTTTTATGAAATCTCTTGAAAAATTTGAGCAAGAACTTTTACAGGTTAGGTGGTTAAAATTTTGAAATTTTTGTAAATTTTTCTTGAAAAATTGAAATTTTTTATAGATTTCGAGTGATTTGCCAAATTTGAGGAAATCTAAAGTTACAAGGGAACCATTCGTACTGTTTTTCATAAAATTTCCAATAAAATTTGGAAAATTTCAAACATTTTTGAAGAAAATGAACCAATATTTTATTACAATTGATTCTAATTTTTATTTGATGACTGAAAATCTTCAAGTTTATGAATTTTATTTCATAAAAAATCAAAATTTTATACAAAAAGTTGAAATATTTACCAATTTTTACGATCTATTTCTTGAGAAGAATCGCCGGAGACTGAACTTTCAATTAGCTCCAATTATAGGGGGAAATGTGGTAAAAATTTTCACAAATTTCTTATTTTTTTCAAGACTTGAGTTTAATCTCATCCCTATTTTGGTTGAATTTACCCCTATATTTTTGATCTAACTTTAACTCTATAGGAAATTAACTCAATATTTTTTGAGTTTTGGTCAAAATCGGTAAAAATTTGTCCAAAATCAGTTAAAAATCAGGTACTTTTAGGCCATTTGATAGTTTAGTTTAATTTAGGGTAGGATTTTAGAGTAGGAGGTAAAGTTAGACCAAAAATATAGGGGTAAATTCAACCAAAATAAGGACAAAATTAAATCGGAGCCTTCTTAATAGGATAATCCAGAATATGGACTTGATACAAAATATCAAGTTTGGGATGGACCACCTAAATTTGAAGGTCGATTTTCAAATTTTGGTAAAAATTTCAAGAAATTTTCTTAAAATTTTTCTTATTTTCCAAATTTTTAGGCGGATTTGAAGTTGAATGTTTTTGGTTTTTAAGAGATTCTTTCAATTTCACGTAATATTATGAGTGTAGGGGTAGATTAGGGATAGTTTAGAATAATTTTAGAAATTTGAACACCTTTTTTCGGATGTTATTTTTGTCTATCACTATCACTAGATATAATATAGAATAGATGTAAAATTCCGGACTATCCCTAATTTACCCTCATTTAAACCTATACAAGTGGGATTTTGAAATTTTTTTCCAATTTTTTTTATTAGGGAATTAGCTCATAAAGGGACTGGATATGTTCGTGAAGGAGAAAATGGGACCCTTACAGGGTTTTACAAAAAAATCTAAAATTTTGAGTTTTACATTTTTCTATATAATTATAGTCTAGCTAAACATATAAATGATGGAGATTCAGATGTTGTCATTTCTTCAACTGAATTTTTAGAATATCGTACGAGTAATATGTCAAAATTTTGAAAAATTTCGAAAATTTGAACATATTTTTTTAGGTTTTAAGCTACCTGATGGGATTACCTACTTACATCCAACATATGAAAACAAGTAAGGATTTTAAATAAAGTGAAATGTCTATATAAAGACATTCTTTATAACGATTAGCCATTTCTATCATTCTTATCTCTAGAATATTGAGGTAAATTAGGGATTCTGAAGTGTTTTAGAGATTTAGACAGATCTTTTTTGGATTAAATTATTATTTTGATCTCTTTTTGTAGCTTTATCTAAGGTACAATTTGAACAGCCTTTTTTCCGAATCCGAGTCCTAATCTACCCCTACTATATTTATAACAAATTTCATATTTTTCAAATTTTAGAGTTCGTGCTTTTTTCCAACAACCGCCATCAAATTCCGTTCGAGAAATTTACATTTCCGCATTTTCAATCAAAATTTGGGGTGTCATTTTCCTCATTTGCGGCGCAATTTCTTTCTCTTTAATTTTCATAAATTGGGTACGAAAATTTAAAAATTTGGAGATTTCAACCCTTGATGATTTAACAGCTAGTCAATGTCTTGTTTTTATGATTGGGATTATGTGTCAGCAAGGTAAGAATTAATATCATCCCTATTTTGGTTGAATTTACCCCTAAATTAATGGTTATTATTGGTCCTTTGTATGAAATTTAACTAAAAAATTTCAAAATCCTAACCTAAACTACCCTAAACTAAACTAAAAAAGTTTTGGGTTTTTTATTAAGGGGTAAAGTTAGACCAATAATATAGGGGTATATTCAATCAAAATCAAAATAGGGATGATATTAAAATTGAATCATCAAATTTTATGATTTACTTTTTTTTTGTAAAATTTAGGATTCTACATTTCTCCAGCTTCAATCCCGTTCCGTATAGGTTTGTTAAAAAAATTTCAAAATTTTGAAAATTTTTGAAATTTTGTCAAATTTGGAAAATTTCAGCTTTTTTATCCGGGATAATATTGAGTCTTTTGTGCTATATTGCTTTCTCAGCATCCCTCGTATCCCTACTGTCGGTTGAAATTGTCCCCATTAAATCATTCGAGGATTTGATTAGGAATAAATTTTTTATATTCTCAGACGAACTTACACCAAGTACCAAATTTATACTTAAAGTAAGTTGCTAAAAAATATCTTAAAATTATGACTTGTGATTAATTTCATCCCTATTTTGGTCGAATTTACCCCTATATTTTGGTCTAACTTTAACCTTGTATGAAGTTTACACAAAATCTTTATAGTTTAGTTTAGGTTAGGGCAGGATTTTAAACAATTTTGGGTTAATTTCATACTGAAGGGGTCAAATTCAAATTAAATCAAAAATATAGGGATAAATTCAACCAAAATAGGGAAGAGATTAAATCAGAGCCTTAAAAGCTAATTTTTTGAATTTTTTGAAATTTTAAGGAATTAGAAGACAATAAAAAAATCCCGCAATTGGGTGAAGCAAAAAGAAATTTGGATTTAAGTTTGACTGTGCCGAAAATTTTTAAAGGTTTTGAAAATTTTGAAATTTTTTTTATATTCTGACAAGGGCACATACCTTACTGTGGACCTATGATGTGACATAGGAGATATCTCTTGACCTCTGGTCATAATAAGAGGTCAAAACCATGGTATTTTGAGACTGAAATTGACAAAATATTCGATTTTTTGTATCTTGAATAATGCATTTATTCTTATTTTATCTGATTCCTATTTTGGAAAAATAATTCCAAACTATCCCTTTACTACCTTTATTACTGGATGATCTGTAATAATAATAAATGTATATCCTAGCATAAATTTCAAAATTTTCAAAATTTAGGCAAATCTTGTGTGATAACTGTATCTGATGCTTTCTATCCTATATTACATGCTGAAGGTATCAAATTTTTTTTTAAATTTTTCTCATTTTTCTTAAAAATGCCAATTTTGGTTTTGCCTTGGCAGGTTTCAATGAGATTTGGACATGTGGGAAATTGTCCAAAGTTTTAGTTTCACCAAGACCTTTAAAAAGCTCATTTTTTGTGAAAAGGGGTTCTCCATTTAGAGACATTTTTAATTTCAGGTGACTTTAATAATGAGTGGTTTATATACAGGGTGGTCCAAAAGTATTTAGCGAAAAGGTTTAGGCTTAATATAGTATAGACCTGCTGGGTCAGATTTTTGAACAATTGAGATATCAAATCGATAGAAAATTAAACGGGCGGAGATAACGAATCTCAAACCTTTTGATGCAAAGATTACCAGGTCAAAAGTTATTGATCAAATGAACTAGAGGCCATGAACTCCATGAGAGAAAATTTAAGTAAGACCAAAATTCCTCTTATGATGGAAAATGTTTTGGGTTGGTTGACCTATAAATTTTGACCTTAGTAATCTTAGAATCGAAAGGTTTTGAGATTCGTTGTCTCCGTTTTTCTTATCGATTTCATATCTCACTTGCTCAAAAATCGTACCTATATGATCTATATACTTCATTCGGTCAGACTGTAAAAATTTCTCCCCCGACCATCTATTAGCTACTATTAGAACTTAAAAGTAACGGTATAGGATGTATTTTTTGAAAATAAAATCGGGGAAGTAATTAATTTAAATCAACTAATTTAAATGCAAAAATTGATAGAGCCTTTAAAGGCGATTATAATGGTATTACTTAGAAAATTTAATAAAATTAGTAAAATGGGTTGACATTCGATTTTCAAGAGGATGCTTCAACCTATTGGAATTGTAAGAAAATTTTTTTTGGGGTAACTTGGTAGTAGGAACCTTACCTGCTATTAAACACTAAACCGTTACATTTAATTTCTAATAGTAGCCAATAGAGGGTCGAGGGAGAAATTTTTACAGTCTGACCGAATGAAGTATACTGTATTCAAGATTGGCAAAGCCGACTAAAATAAGGGTGACCTAAATGTTTAAATTGGCCAAAATCGCTGGATAAATAGGACCCACATACTGGCCTAAATGACCAAAATGAAAATTTAAAAATATAAAATTAGGATTATATTATATTCATATCAATATTTACTGTTCAACTTCCAATTATTAATTTCAAATACATATCCAAATTTTGGTCAATATGTCCATTACAATTTTTCAATTTCAGCCGGCTAATTATCAACTCTGACTATATAAATATAAAAGCCTAAACAGTTTAACCATCTTATTCTAAAAGACCCTGTATATATAAGAATTGAATATTTTATAATAATTTATAAAAATTAAGGTTGAGGATAATGCATGAGAGAGGTATTAGGAATCGAATCACCGACAATTATTTCCGGGACACTTCGGTCCAGTGTCTTGAGAATGCCGCCTCCAATTTCAACTCAAAATTGACCATTACGGACGTTTTCACCGCATTCGCCATTTTGTTTACTGGATTTTGCACATCCATTTTGTCTCTACTGATTGAATACAAATTTGGTCCATATTTTAAAAGAAGAAGAAATTCTTTCTCTGGAAATGAATATTTTTAAAAGACGATTTAATTTCATCCCTACTTTGGTTGAATTCACCCCTATATTTTTGGTCTAACTTTAAACCTGTATGAAATAATCTCAAAATCTTTTAAATCTAAACCTATCCTAATTATCTAACCTTACTAAACTAAAAATAATTTGGGTTTATATGATAATGATAATGCAGTGTTTAAATCAATTTTATAGAGGTAAATTCAATCAAAATAAGGTTGACATTAAACACTAGTCTTGTATTAATATGATAGATTAGTATAATATAATATAAGAGATGCATTTATCTATTTAATTATTATTTCATAAATGAAAAACCAGATTTAGGATACGGAAATTTTACTTTACAAATAAAAATTTATTGATTTAATTTTGATCAAAATTAAATTTTTCAGATTTCAATTAGCTATGTATTTATACCTACATATGTCTACATGTATTATTCTCAAACACTCTTGCTCAGATAAGCAAGTAATGAATTTGACCTGAAATATTTTTGAGTATATCTTGGCTTTATCTATACATATTATAATCACATTATAGAAAAATTTCAAAATTTGAAATCATGGGCCAAAACTACTCGATTTTTCCGCAAAATATTTGGAAAATGCGGATAGATTTTACTGACCTAGATAGATTTCTAATTTTCAAACGACTTTAATTTTACAATTTACCAACTTAGAAACCATAGTAAAAATTTAGATCAACGTTTTTTGAAGTTTAATAAAAATTCAAAAAAAAGTTAGTAAATGACTAATCCAATGACTAATCTAATTAGTTATTGTAAAAATGATTAAAATGTGTTCAAATTTGAGTGTAAAGTTGCTGGTTTTTGGGCTCCTTTTTTGTACCTTGGGGCTGGTTGAGGTTGAGGGTAAGAAAAGGATCTTGGGGGGACAAAATGCAAACTCAGGTAATAATTTTGAACCTGCTTGTATTTGACATAAATAGGGATAAAAATTGACATTTTTTTGGCTTCAATTTAAGGTCAATTTCCTCATCATGTGGCTCTCCAGGTTTTAGAGGATGACGGGAAATGGCGGTACTTTTGTGGAGGGTCAATTATCGACAAAGATCGAGGTAAAAAATTGACGATTTATACAAAAAATAAGTATGAGAGAAACTTCTGTATAACATAAACATACCTGTAAATTCATTCATAGATTTAATCTATTTTAGAGATAGAATAGAGATAGTTCTGAAATATTTTTGAAAGAATATCTTTGGATTTGGGTTCTAATAAAATTTCTGGCCTTTATATGAGGTTTAAAACATGCAAAGGCCTGAAAGCCGAATACATCCTTTCAAATTTATTTCTGAAATACCTAAGGTATCTCAAATTTAGCCCAACTTTTATTTACCCCATGAGGTTAACAGTCGACAAAGGGGTGGATTTCAAAAACAGCATCTTTTCCCCTTTGACATCATTTGGATCATTCTTCCAATATAGCATTCTTCTCCAAATGACCTAAAAAATCGATTGGTAGTGATGTCAAAAGGGCAATTTTGAAATCCATCCCTTTGTGGTCATAAAATACACCTTCAATATATTGGTTCCAACAAGTATAATATATAGTGAAACTTCCCTATAACGACCTCTATACTTGTATAACAAACTCCTCTATAACGAACCTATTTTTTTCATTTCAGTGGTGACCTCTGCCAAGTGTATAATTCGTGATGCTGAGAATCCTGATGATCACTCGCGTATAAGGGCGGTTGCTGGCATCAATTCGAGATCTGCACTCAAGGTTGGTGTTGATACATTACATTACATAAAATGAGTTGATAAACTACTTATTGTACGAGCGAAGCGACCATTTACTATTCAAATTTGCTTGCACTTTGTCCGTCTGTATGTATGTCTGTCTGACCAGAGGATAACTCTAGACTTATTGGACCGATCTTGACCAAATTTTGTATGGACCCTTAGAGGGTCTAGTTGTGCCATTTCGACAAAAATTTCAGATTGCCCCACCACTTGGGGTTGAGGGAACCCTTAAAGGGTTCCCCATGTTAATCAAATAAGAAAATCTAAAGAGGTTTGTTGATCAAGTGAGGTTTAAGTGGCTTTAGGGGTAATCGATGACAGAGATTCCGAATTTGACATCCATTTAACCAAAAAATTTACCTTTGACCTCGAAAAATTTGCCTTGTCTTCAATGCTTTGCTCGCATAATTAATAATCAACTTCTAGTGAGTTGATTAAAGCCTAGTATATATTTAAAAATATGTTTGGGCTATGAGGATAGTTTCTGATCTAAAATGAAATGTTATTCATTTTTCTTATAATACATTGTAAAAACTATTGCTTTTAGTCTGGATTTAGATGCAAATTTCTAATGTATGTATTACAAATTACATAAATAACATTTCATTTGAACTTTTAGGCCAGTTGCTATCCGTATTGTTTAAAAATTTTTGGGCAAAAATGTTTTTTTTATCTTAATTTAACAAATGATTCATATATCGTGTATAAAAATAAAATGTCCAAAATCTGTTCAAACTATCCTCAAAGGATCGTATGAACATTACCTTAATTTCGGCTACCTGTTTTTTATAGTTTGCAAAGGTATAGAGATTTAAAATTTTAAAAATCACTAGATTTAACATTTATCTTGAATATCTTTGCTAATTGGCCGCTGGCTACGAGCTATTATTGTAGCCACAGACAATTTCCCGAGGTGCCCACTCCCATTTAAAATACATTGACAAGACCTTGCTCAATTTTTTTTTCTATCTGTGCATATAGATAGAGTGTTGAAAATTAAAACATTAATAAATTAGATATTTTTCTAATTTTTAGTAAAGATTTTAAGGCTGGCTACAAGTTATTTTGCAAATTATTGTTAAAAAAGGTCGACGTGACCATCATTTAGGATATTTAGATCATATTTAAATAATTTTAGGACAAAATGTTGCCATGAAATTGTTATTTTAAAAAAATGCACATTATTATTTAAAAAACTAATAATAGAAAATAAACATGAATAATTTATATACTAGGATTTATTAAAACTACTTTTTAGTTAATTAATAATTGAAAAGTTGAATGAATCAAAAATTGTCAAAATTTTTATTTCAGAGGTCAACTTTTGTCATTTTGATTAACAGGAGAATCTTTTGAAAAATGTTCTGGTAGGTAGTAGGTAGTTCTGGTAGTTAGTTCAATAGTTCTTGTAGGTTGTAGGGTAGGTAGTCATAAAAGTAGGTAGTGTAATGATATATGTAGTTATAAATATGATATATATATACAATGAATTGTTATATTTAACCCTATACTATAAATAAAATTGTACTTTTTTGGATAAAATTTTTATCATTAGGTACCCTACATTTTATATACACATATATTCAGTATGTACAACTATACATTACTTGCTTATAACATTCAAATAAATGTTTAATTTAATGGTTTGGAATTGAAAAAAAATTTCAAATGTTGACCACCAACGTTCAAATAAAGTTGAAAAATAAGTGCTCGCTTCGCTCGTACAAATTTTTGTTCAAAAAGATAATGTTTCCAAGTGACAGCATGTAATGAAAGTTTTTTTAATAAATAAATCTAAATCCTAAATTCTAATATGCGCCTAAGGCTAAAATAAAAAGTGAAAAGTGAAAATTTTCCATTTTCCATACATTCTTATTTTTCCAAACTGATTGGATCATCACCTACATTTTCCTTTTCCAGTGCAAATCTTTATTAGGTTCTTGTAATACATCTTTATCAATTATGGATCATCATCACCAGCACTTTCACCTTTGAGCTGACAGACAACCTGACATAATCACGGTAATTCAATATTCTAATCCTAATCCTAATCCTAATCCGAAATCTTTAAACTAGGTACCTGCAAAATCCACTATTATCAACTTTTTCAAAGACTTTCTCCAGCCATTATAACCTATTTCTGATTTTGATCTGGCGTGAAGTGACCATTGTAAGTCAATATTGAAAATTCAATATCTTAGATCCTAATCCTAATCCTTAACTTAAATCTTAACTAGGTATCTACCAGTAAATGATCGGCATTTTCTCAGACTTTCTCATGCGTCCATTTTGACCTGTCCTATCAACAGTAATTCAAAATCCAAAATTCTAATGCTAATGCTAATGCTAATGCTAATCCAAAATCTTTACTAGGTACAAGTATAATCATCGGCATTTTATCAGACTTTCTCCAGCTTTCTCCTTTTGACCTGCCCTGACCATTGTAATTCTAAATTCTAATTCTAATCCTAATCTTAATCCAAAATCTTTACTAGGTACCCTACCAGTATGATTAGTTGATCGGCATTTTCTCAGACTTTCTCATGCATCCATTTTGACGTCCTATCAACAGTAATTCAAAATCCAAAATTCTAATGCTAATTCTAATCCATAATCTTTACTAGGTACTAGTACAAAAGATACAAGAAAATCATCGGCATTTTCTGACTTTTTCCTGCTTTCACTCCGTTTAACCTGCCCTATCCACTGTAATTCTAATTCAAAATTCAAAATTCTAATCATAATCCAAAATATTTACTAGGTACTTGTATAATCATCATTCTTCAAACTTTCTCCATCCTATATACCCTACATTTGACCTGATCTGCTGACCATTGTAATTCGAGATTCAAAATTCTAATCCTAATCCTAATCTAAAATTTTTACTAGGTTATAGCTAATTCATCGGCAATTTCCTTTCTCCTGCAGCCTATATGTTTCACATTTGCCCTGCTCTGATAACTGTATGTAACAATTCAAAATTCAAAATTCTAATCCTAGTCCTAGTCCTAATCCTATTCTAAATTCTTTACTAGGCACCTGTAAAATCTCAACTTTCTCCATCCTATATACCCTACATTTGACCTGTCCTGACCATTGTAATTCAACATCTTCTGACATATTCACTACGTTTGTATTAGGTTCTATATTTGTTAGATATCTAGAATGATTTTTATTTAGGTAAGCTAGGCATACATATTCTAGGCAAATTGACATCCATGTTTTCTTAATCAACACCTTTTCAGCAATTCAAATAAGTCAGAATTCTTGAATTTTAAAATGCCCCACATCAACTGTGGTTTGTGTAAAACACGTATAACTGTATTCTATGAAGGTAGGTTAATAACAAGTCAACATATTAAAAGGTTAATAGATCAGTTTTTGAGTAAAAATAGCCTAGGTACTTTAGGGGAAAATGATAGAATTTGTACAAAATGCCATTCGAGCCTTCGTAATTTTGATAAAAGTGGTAACTTACCTAGTCATTTACAAAAGATTCTTCAAAAACATCAGAGTGAGGCTAGCATTGAGCAAGTAGCTGAGAATTCCAATATATTTAGCTCTGAAGTAGAATCAATCGAAGGGGATAGCATGAGTAGTTTAAGTAGTGAGCAAAATAGTAGTGAAAATTCGACCCAAAGTTTATTATCTCAAATTGATTCAAATAAGATTAGGGTAAATGTCAAGTCAGTATCAAAATCGCAAAGTCAATGTTTTGTATGTCGCAAAAAATTATACAGGAAAAAAGTTCCATTTTCTGCTGTGATGGACATGTGGATGTCTGAGATGATTTATATTCCATTTAGTGTTAGATCTTGTACATCACATATAGAAAATGGGACTTTCAAATCAGATGATAAAGAAATTATCAAAAGTACATGTCGTGATTATGTAGATATGAGTTCAAATGAAATAGAGGAGTTCATGATAGCAGTATCTAAACTTAATGACTTAAAATCAAGAGGTTTCATGTCCTTTGAGAACAATATATTTAGTAGTATAGATTATAATCTTCTTACTGGACTTTCTCGTCAGCAATTTGACGATATATTTTCATATTGTAGCCCTTTTCTCAAATCAAGTGTAAATCGCAGACCTCGAGATTCCCTTGGACTTTTTTTAATGAAATTAAGGCTAGGCTTGTCACAAAGATTCCTAGGCTATCTTTTCAATATAAAAAATCAAGGTACAGTGAGCTCTAATATAAATAAGATTTCAAAAATATTGTCCAAAACATTTGTCAAAAAGTATTTGGACTATGAGCATATTAGCCGTGCTGAGTATATACAACTACATTGTCATCCGACAATTTTGAAATTGTTTGACTGTCAGTCAGAAAATGTTGCTGTTACTATTTTGGATGCTACATATCTCTATATAGATAAGCCTTCAGATCATATTGAACAAAGAAAATCTTTTTGTCTCCATAAGCTTAGGAATGTTTTAAAACCTATGACAGTATGCGCCCCAGACGGGTACATATTAAATAGTGAGGGTCTATTTTATTCTGATTACAAAAATAATGATGCTAATATATTTATTTCAATGCTAAAAGATCCGAATGGGTTCATAAAATTTCATAATGAGGGTGACTTAATTATACTTGATAGGGGATTTAGAGATGCAGTCGAGTTAGCAAAACTTAAGGATTTTAAAGTATTCATGCCTGCATTATTAGGTAAGAAAGATAAGCAATTAACAACATATATATCTAATGAAAGTCGAAAAGTTACAATGATTAGATGGGTTGTTGAGGCAGCCCATGGCAGGGTTAAACTAGTTTACAAGTTTTTTGATCATCGAATACCTCTGCCATACGTTAAAAATGATAAATTGTCAAAAATGTGGAAAATCGCTTGCGCCATTATAAATGCGTATTATCCACCTATATTTGAACCAAATATTGACTATGCGATTCTGGTAGAGCAAGCGCTAAATAGATCAGATCAGGAAAACCAGCTAGAAATACTTTTAAATGACAATAGTTTGAAGAATAAGACTGCTTGTTGGAAAATAGCAGAAGTAGAAGACCTGGAAATGTTTCCAAGATTAAACGATAATGATCTCAAAGCAATTACACTAGGGGTTTATCAAATATCCTTAGCTAAATATTACATTTCTGAAAGTAGTAAGGATAACTTAGACATATTTGTACACAAAGATCGAAATAATCTTTTTAAAATAAAAATAAAATCTAGATATAAATCGAAAGTAGAAAGGAAAGTTTGGATAAAAGTCGAAGGAGAAAGTTGGGAAAATATCCAATGGTACTGTACATGTCCATCAGGGAGTAGGGTAGTGGGGTGCTGTAGCCATGTAGCCTCTGTATTATGGTATCTGGGTAAAGCAAGATTTGAGCCTGAATTACTGTCAAGTACGTGTTTTACTAATGTATTAGATGCTAATACAAGATTTTTAATCGAATCTGACTCAGATAGTGATTCTGAATCTACTGATTCTGATATGGACGACGAAGAAAACATGGATTCAATGTAAGACCTTAGTCTTCTTAAAAATATTTTAAGTATTTTTTAGTAATTAATTTATGTAATTTTAGTTTGAATTAGTAATTTAAAAAGCTTCAATTCTAGTACTTTTACTGCATATACTTAATACTCTTAATTTAACATTTACTTTAATGTACCTAATATACTATGTAGAATAATTATATAATAAAAAAATTAACAAAAAATCTTACCAAAATACACCACAAGTTCAATTATTTATGTTTACATATTTATACCATTCAATATGATTCAATATTGTAGATTTGACCTAAAAAAATTCCTAGTAATCCATAATTGTTTAAGTCAAAAATCTGAAAAAATTCAACTCATTTTTCTGATTTGACAATATCATACCTTGACAAACCGGTCAATACGGTTAAAATATGTCACGCAATAAATTACTTTGACTTGGCAAAATGTCCATTGTCAGTTTAGACTCAAATCTATATAGATAACTGCAATTTTTGGACCGTTTTGAAAAGTGGATTTTTATGTCTTATACTCGTATGCAAACTGAATTCTCATTCTCATTGATAATACGGCTCAAATAAAATGACTTTAAATATAAGGCATATTGTAAATTATAACGATAAGCAATCTGATAATTGACATAAATCGAGGTTTTTTTGTTCAAGGCCTATTAGAAGAATACCTACTGTAGGATACCTAGTAGAATACCTAGTAGGATATTGATTTGTGATTTTTTCCGTATACTTAACAATAGCCAGAATTAAGATAGATGATATATCATTGTCATTATAGAAATTAAATTCAAATTTTGGCCAGAAATTAAGCAATTGTCATAGGGTCCTTTTAATTTCTATTTAAACCCTTTATTTATAAGAATCCGGAAGCCAATGGCGGTCAGGTTTTGATAACAAAGGAATACTTTGTGCACAACTGCTACAAAGAATTTACCACTCATGACATTGCCCTCATCATCCTCAATAGCAATTTCAACTACACTGACAAGGTCCAGCCGATAGATGTCCCTAATGACCATGAAAATGTTTATCTAAGTAAGTATCTGTAGTTCTCATAATACTCGGTCAAGCTCTATTAATTGGCACAAACTTAGTATTTTGGGGCATTTTGAGATTTTTAACCTCAGGTGATTTGGGTGAACTCTAGGGGTCAAAATCATATGTCATAGTAATCTAATCATCAATATCTTTCTTTTGAATATACACATCGTGTTTGACCTCTGTGACCTTGATCTTTAGAGCTCATGGTACAAGGTCAGTCAATTTCAAGGGCTACTCAAGACCTTTCTCTCTATTAATATAAAACATCATATAGGTGTAACTTTTACAGACAGACAGACAGACTGGGAGAATGTGAGACATCCACCAAAGGTCATCATATGACCTTGGGGGACCATAATAGGTCTTATCTCAAATCTTACAAACGGGTTTATATATTCAGATAGATTACGGAAAACTGAATGATCAAAAAAGACATTTCTGTTTTATTATTTAATTTAAGATACCAATATATATTCATGCCAAAATATTCTAAAACTATATGTATACGGATTTTATGCCTTTACATGCTAAATCTCATATAAAGGCCATAAATCCCATTAAAACCCAAAGATATCATTTCAGAGCAAAATATTGTTTGGTTCATCCAAAATCAAAGAGAGAGTATCTGAACTATTCCTAATCGACCTCTACTATTATGTATATTAGTTTTTTTACTGATAATTTTATTAAATTTCAGATCATCAATTACAAATCGCTGGATTCGGTTATATTTTCACTGGTAAACGTACAAAGGATGCTCTCCAATGGACCCGGGTTCCTGTCATTACAAAAGATACTTGCAACGTAATTTTAATTATTTTATGATTATTGAATACTCAAATACAATTTCAATCGACATCAAAAGAAGGTCCTATGTTAGCTTGAATTTAAAAAAAAATCATAATTATTTTGTTTTGTTTAGGCTATCTTGTACAAACAATGGAAATATGGACGAGATAAATTTAAAAAACTCGCGAATAATCAATTTTGGTAAATTATTTTATATTATTCTCGTACATTTACATTACCTATAATAAGTATCTATCTATTTACTATTTAAGAAGAGAATCATAATTATATAGGGGTAGATTAGTTGGGTAACATTTTTTGAAATTTTTTAACATCTCTCACAAATCAGTTTTTATTCTCCAATAAATTTCAAATCAAAATAACAACTACTGTTGTGATTCAGTCCATAAAAAGGAACTATTCCTAGTCTACCCCTATTTCTACGCAGACATATTTAGTGTATTATTTTTCTATTCATTATAGTGCTTCAACTAATACAAACTCTATCGTAAGTCCTATAAACCTAAATTATCATATTATATACAGATAGGTAAGTACTAAAACCTAATTAAAATTTTATTCTTAATCAATTAGAATAAAGGAGCTTGCTCAGGTAGATTAGGGATACTTTGTTAGAAAGGGTAACGCCGGAATCTGGCCCCAAAAAAATGAGTTTTTAGTACAGAAAAT